>JAJJMC010020351.1:1699394-1732915 GCA_023531435.1 Papaver californicum
CCAAACAGGAACAACAACTCTTTTCCGGCCAAATACATGATTCTATGACCCAAATTACTCGGCTCTGATGCTTCTAATAGGTTATACGGACCTTTAATTAGATTGGGTACTTATCAATTTGTGATGAAATCGCTAAAAAATCTAGATTAAAATTCTGCTGCCGATGAAGCTTTGACTCGATGAAGCTTTGACTCGGTCAACTGACTTTGACCGAGTTGACCCGCTGAGTTGGTCCGATCCAGCTCATCCCGATCCAAGGGTGCCCCAATCCAAAGTGTGGGTGCCTTGATCCATATTTCCGGGTGCTTTGAACACTTTTTGAGCCAATTTTTCCACAAATCTTTATTCTTCTAATGTACCTACAAAAGCATAAAAACACGTAATAGACACAAAATCGAATACTAACTCACTAGAAATTAAGGTGTAATTTAGACACTAAAATGTGTCTATCAACAAGTTAATTATAGCTGAGATAATGATGCAATATACCTTTATCGTCAGCTACTGTTTCACTTTTTTCATTCACAATCATTGGCTTTTTCCCTTTTTCTCTTTTCCTCCGATTCTTTCTCTCCTTTTCATCTTGGTAGTCTACAAAAAATCAAGATTAAAATTAACAAATGAAGTTAACATTAACATTGGCTTCAACACAATCACACGAAACAATCATACAAAGACACAATTAAATCTTACCGTACATCCCTTTCTTCTTCTGGTACTTCTCAAGTATTCTCTGTTTCTTGTTTGTTGTCATTTTCTTTAGATGATCTATGGGTGCTTATTCAATTATTTTATAATCTATTTCAATTTCCTCAGATCCATCCTCTTTATCATCCTCAGCTTCATCCTTTTGATCATGCTCAGATTCATCCTTTTCATTATGCTCAGATTCATCCTTTTTATCATCATCTGGCTTATCATTCTTTGGTTCATCTTTTTCCTCCTCTGGTTCATCTTCCCCATCACTTATTACCAATGGTTCATTTATCTTCTTCCCAAAATAGGGTTGATGTTTAGTTGAATAAGGCGATGCCTGACTCTTTAATCTCTGTGACTGCCTCAATGGTGTTGTTGTTGGTTCAGAATCTTCAACATAATGAAACAAAAGTTGGTTTTTATGCTAACATTTAAAAAATTATAAGTCGTGCATAAAAGGTTATGCATATAAAAGTAACTGCAGAATAAGTTACGCAGCCACATAAATACCATCAACAGGTTAACTGGATGGGATAACCAACTGCAAAATCTCATGCAAACAATATCACACATGAAGCAAAACCATACCAGACTCTTTCTTTCTTTTCTTAGCAGTCTTAGTAGGGTCATTCTTTTTCTTTTCTCTGATCTCCTTTATCTGTTGATCACCATCATTCTTTTTCTTTATTTTCACCATCTCCTTTATCAGTATATCACTAATATTTTCTTCATTTTCTTCTTTTGTGTCATTATCAGTATGTACCAAGTAAAGTTAAAAATCAAATCGAAAACAAAAACCAAATTTGAATGAGAAAATCTCACCACGAACTTTCTTGAGTTTTCTTTTATTCAATTTCCTTTCTTTGTCTGCTATGTCAAAAAATTAAAAAAAAAAAGCATTTTGAATAAACAAAATCAAAACTAGGAAAGCTGCATGTAAGAATAGAAGCAATTAAACTAGGGTTTCTTACTTGATTTACCTTTTTTAGTGACTTGTTTCTTCTTAGACGATAATTGTGATGACGATTCCTCCATTGTTTGAACTGAATTCGTTTCTAGGATTTAATGCATAGAGGAATTCGTTCGATTGAGAGAAGGGAATTTCTAGGGTTGATTAGAGAATGAAATTGGAAAAAAAATTTATTTAATCTCGGTTGTGATTTTTGTAACTTCAGTTGTCTCCACATTTATTTGCTCAATGCATACAACCAATCAGAGACATGTTCCATGGGTCTTCTTTTTATTCTAGATGAACAAATTTGGACAACCCAATTTTGTCTAGACTCCAAACAAAAATCATGCTAAAACTGTTGATTCGGCAAAACTGCATCCAGTTGTAAAGTTGTGAGACTGTGGATTGCCATTTGTTTGTGTAAATAAACGTGCCATACATGTGACTGTATCGAATTCTTTTAAAATCACAAATTAAAAAGAATGAAATCTTTTTATTAATGATAAAAATTTAATATTCAATTTTATGTTATGTAGGTAATTCAGAGGGCTTTTCAGACGTATAAATTTTATATAAATATTTTACTATTTTTGATCTATATTTAAAACAACGGTATCTATTTGAATATATAAATATAGGTTTGATATTCAATCTATTTGAATATATAAATACAGATTTGATATTCATTTTTACCCTCGAATAATAGTCTTAAAACTTCTGAACATACCAAGGAGATAAAAAATAACATCAAATCAAACATGATTTCTACGAACAAAAGTCTAGAGATATCTTTATAAAAGATACGAACAATAACAAAAAGTACTTCCATACTCTGACTAATAGAAAATCAGAAATCACATTAACTCTCTCGAAGGACAGGATGGGTCTAGGGTTCATTCTAGAGAGGATCTTTCTTTATTTCTGACAAATCACTTTAAAGATATTAGTACTTCTGTTTGTCGAAATTTTGAAGAGCATCATTTCAACTTGATTCCTACAATAGTTACTAAGGAGGAAAACATGAATTTGTTAGTTATTCCAATAAATGAAGAAATATACTTTATTCTCAAAGGTATGGTCTGCACCAGGACCTGAAGGTTTTCAAGCAGGATTCTACAAAACTCAATGGTCTATTGTTGGTTCAGAGGTATGCGATATGGTGAAACAATTCTCTCAACTCAAGTTATATTCTTAAGAGTTTGAACTAAACTTATATCTATTTAATTCCAAGAAGAATAAGCCTATTATTCCTTCTGAATTCAGACATATAGGATTGTGCAACACCTTTTATAAGTTGATTTCTAAAATTCTAGTTAGTAGAGACCTTATATGGAAAGTATTGTCTCACCTTATTAAGAAGCTTATGTCTCAGGCAAGCTAATTAATCATAACACATCTATGGACATGAGTTTATCTATTCCATGAAGAGAAAAGAAGTTAAAGAAGGTTCGTTATACTTGAAAGTATATATGTTCAAAGTCTTTGATAGGCTTGAATGAGGTTTTTTTATTAATGTTCTCCGAAGTTTTGGATTCTCAGAAAATTGGCGCCAACTTATTCATCAATACATAAGCACTACCAGTCTTTCTATTCTTCCTCATGGCTCACCATATCAGGAACTTTATCCTCCCTAGAGGCGTCAGAAAGGGAGAACCTCTGTCCCCCTATTTATATATCTTGGCAATGAAATGGATATCTAGAACTCTTACTCATGTTCACAACACTAAATCCATAAAAAGAATATGCTGCTAAAATGTGATCCACTCATCAATTATCTGCTTTTTGCATATGATCTCTAATTTTTACCCAAGTTAATTTAACCAGTTAAATAATCTTTTGCAAATGATGCAATACTTTAGTTCACAATCTGGCCAGGTCATTAATTTTTAAAAATCTTTTATTTTATTCAATAATAACCTTAACAATGATGTTTGTGATACTTTGAGTCGTATTCTAGATGTTAAATAGATGGATAAAAACGAAAAATACCTCAGATCTCCTTTTTTTATTAGCAGATCCAAAATGTCCTTCTTTGAGGAAGTTTCCAAAGCTTATGAAAGAAAACTTGATGATGGGTAATGGCAGACTACTATTATGAACTGTTGGAGAAAATGAACTTTTAATATTCTGTTTTTTGGTCTTGGTGGGAATGGATATTAGGACCTAGGGGTCACTAAGGACAGTAGATCATTTTCACTATTTTGTGAATGAAACTTTTAGTCTCACATAGGAGTAACTAAAGATGTTGCCTCTCCTTATTACTAGAAAAATTGCTTCTTATATTGGCCCTTTGAGTAAACACACTTTTGTGTGAGGGGAGAGGACTAAAGCAATGGACTAGTTGGTGCAATCACACACTTCACACACGCGCGGTGCTTCACACCGAAGCACGTACGCCGCTGCCGTTCGTCCGGTCGGACGGACCGGGCTCGGTCTCGGGTGTGGGTCAACCAAGACTTATCTTTTTGGACAAAATTCTTTTGGAATATTTTCTAAATAAATTTGAATTTCAAAAATAAATTTTGTCTTAATTATGTCGACATTATTTGCACATAATTTCTAGCTTAATTGTTGGGATGTTTTTCCTCATCTTCTTCGCCTATAAAAGATAAACAAGTTCTTCATTCGAATTCATCCAAGAGCAGGCTACTATCCCTAGCTATTTTCCCATATTCTTGATTTGTTATTCCCTTTTCTTGTTTATTTCTTTCCTTTATCGCTTGTTGTTGAATTTGTATGAGTGGGTGATTTGTATTGTGCTTATACAAATCATAACGGGAAGTTTTATCTTGAAAACATCTCCATTGTGGGGGTATAATATCTCTTATTCTTGAGGAGTACTCGCGGATTATTTTGTTAAGGACAATTTGCTGAGCAGGTGGCTCTGTCCTTGTGTGCAAAACAATGTTTCAATTTCTGAGATTTTTATTTAACGTTAATATCATGTGTTTCAGTATTTTATTGTTGGAGACACAACAATCTTAACATTATAGTAATTCTTCTGCAACAATGATAAAAAATGATATTGACATACCAGAAAAATTAAGTGGGAAGGATTTATAAAGATGACAATCAAAAATGTTATTTTTCCTGAGTTTTCATATGCTAGATGATCTTATACTGAAATCTTTTGATGAGAGTTTGAATAATACTGGAAATAAAAGGGAATTTGACAGTTTGGTTAGGCAGAATTATATTGCTAAAAACCATATTTTTAATTGTTTAGAGGATGGATTGTATAACTTTTATAATGCAAAAGAGAATTTTACTACTTTTGATTTATGGGATGCTATAAAGGTAAAATACCAAGCAGAAACTGCTGGAAGTAAGAAATTCTTGGTAGCTAGGTTCTTGGAATACAAAATGTCGAATGACAAATCTGTAGTTGATGAACTTCAATGTATTATCAATGAAATTCTTGTTGAAGGCATGGTGATAGATAAAATCTTTCAAGTGTCTGTTGTAATTGAGAAAATTACCGTCTTCCTGGTCAGAATACAAACGAAGATTGAGATATGAAACTGGTGAAGTCAGTATGGTTGATTTGGGTAAGAAGATTCAAGTGGAAGAATTATTGTGCTCCAAGGACAAAAATATATCTTCTACAAGTGACATTTCAAACAAGGTTCATGTTATTGAACACAAATCTTCCAATGCTGAAAAAGGAGAGAGCAACAAACACAATCCTAAGCATGGTCCTCAAGGGAAAGGTATGTTTCAGAAACCTAAATCTGGCATTGATAAAATTAAGGGTTCTTATTATGTTTGTGGAATTCATGGCCATATGGCGATTCATTGTAGAAAACGTAAGGACCTTAATAAAAAGAAAAATAATGTTAACTTGGTTTAGAACAACAAGAATGAGTATTGTTGTACGGTGTGTGAAGTAAATTTGGTAACCAATGTGAGAGATTGGTGGGTAGACTCTGGTGCTACCAAGCATGTCTGTGGAAACAGAGATATTTTCACCTTTTATCAGAAGGTAGGGGAAAGAGAGAACTCTAGATGGTTAACTCATCTGCAGCATAGGTTGTAAGAAAATGCAAAGTTGGGATGAAGCTCACTTCTGGCAAGACTCTCACATTGAATGAAGTTCTTCATGTTCCAGACATCTGCAAAAATATTGTTTCTTGTGTTCTTTTAGATGATAAAGTTTCAAATTATAATTGAATCTGGCAAAGTTGTTGTCACTAAGGGAAATGATTATATGGGTAAAATTTATAAGACTGAGGTGAGGGTCTCTATAAACTTAATGTAACCTCTGATGAAATGAATAAAATTGATTTTTTTGCTTATGTTTGTGTGTCATTAAATGTTTGACATGATAGACTTGGACATGTAAATTATAAGTCAATGAATAAACTGGCTAGCGTAGGCTGCATACCCAAATTTAGTTTGGATAATGAACATAAATGTGAAATATGTGCAGAATCAAAATATTCTAAAAAAACCTTTAAAAAAAATGTTCAGAGAAATTTAAACCCTTAGAATTAATCCATTCAGACCTAGTTGACATGAAATCAACTCAACCTAAAGTTGGTGAAAAATGGTTTATAACTTCCAAAGATTGTTGTATGAGGTACTGTCAGGTTTATCTGCTTAGGGGTAAGGATGATGCCTTAGAAGCCTTTAAGATGTATAAACTTGAAGTTGAAAACCAATTAGATGCTACCATTTAAAGAGTTAGGTCTGACCGCGGAGGTGAGTATGAAATTCATATAGGATAATTTTGCTCAGAAAATGGCATTATTCATGAGACCACCTCTCCTTATTCACCACAATTTAATGGTGTGGTTGAACGAAATAACCGAACCCTTAAGAAGATGATGAATGCCATGTTGATTAGTTCAGGATTACCAGCAAACTTGTGGGGAGAGGCCGTCCTCGCAACTTGTTATATCTTGAATAGATTACCCTTTAAAGGATCATATAAAACTCCATATGAACTATAGAAAGGTAGACAACCTTCTTATGCATACTTCAAAATGTGGGGGTGTTTCGCTAAGGTTTCTATTCCTCCTCCTAAGAGAACTAAGATATGACCCAAAACTGTTGACTGTGTCTTCATAGGGTATCCTGAGAATACTACTGTATATAGATTTATGGTTGTAAGTTCTAAAATTGGTGTGAATACTATTATAGAATCTAGGGATGTTGTGTTCTTTGAGAATATTTTTCTATTGAAATCTGATTTTCGCATGATATGTCTTGATACCCTAGATGTCTCTTCGACCAGTGAAACATTACCTTTAGAGGAAGATGAAGTAGAATTTGAGCCTAGGAGAGGTAAAAGGCTTAGAACAGAAAAATCTTTTGGGCCAGACTTCATAACATGCCTAGCTGAGACCGATCCACAGACTTATAGAGAAGCCATGACTTCTTATGTAGCTCCATGGTGGAAAGAATCTACCATTAGTGAAATGGATTCCATCATATAGAAGAATACGTGGGAGATTGTAGATTTACCCCTAGGGTGTAAACCCATAGGTTGTAAATGGATCTTCAAAAGGAAACGCAAGGTAGATGAGACGGTGGAAAGTATAAAGCTATGTTGGTATCTAAAGGTTATAAACATAAAGAAGATGTAGATTTATTTGATACTTACACACTTGTTACAGAAACTACTTCCATTAGGATGTTAATTGTTATTGCTGCCATTCATAACTTAGAGATACATCAAATGGATGTGAAGACAACTTTCTAAATTGTGAATAAGATGAAGAAATTTACATGGACCAATCTGAGGGCTTTGCACATAATTGCTGGCTTAATTGTTAGGTTGTTTTTCCTTTTCTTTTTCGCCTATAAAAGAAAAACAAGTTCTTCATTCGAATTCATCCTAGAGCATGCTGATATCCTTTGCTCTTTTCCCCTCTTCTTGCTTTTTTATGCGCTTTGCTTTTTTATTTCTTTCGTTCATCTCTTGATGTTGAGTTCGTATGAGTGGGTGATTTGTAATGTGCTTATAGAAATCATAACAGGCAGTTCTATCCTGGACGCATCTCCGTTGTAGGGGTATAGCATCTCTCATTCTTGAGGATACCTGCGGACTATTGTGTTAAGGACAATTTGCTGAGTAGGTGGCTTTGTCCTTGTGTTCAAAACAATGTTTCAATTCTAAGATTTTTATTTAACGTTACAATCACTTATTTCAGTATTTTATTGTTGCAGACACAACATGAACCAGACATGAAGGATTACAATGGTGAAGGTGGTGCCAAATAAGCTTATTAAAAAAAAAAACTGGCAAAAAAAGGTTCTGGTGGGAATATAAATCAAATAGGGGAAGCAAACTTATTGCTTGGCATAATTTATGTAAAAAAAAAGGTTAGGGAGGACTCAGTTTTAGATACTTGGAGTTACTAAATCATGATCTTCTGATAAAACTTGCATGGAGAATATGTCAAGAATCTGAGCAATTACGGGTCCAAGTTCTCAAAGCAAAGTATTCCAAGAATAATAAATTTAGTAATATTTCTGGTGATAACAACAATTGTCCCTGGATTTGGAAGGGAGTTGAGCTGGGTCTGTCCATTCTGCAACAACATTATTGCATGGAAATCACTAATGGTAAAAAAGACTAGGATATGGTTTGATGTTTGGATTATAGTATCATAAGCATATTCCTTCTTCTCCTTCTCATCTGCAATATGAGTACGTGATTGAACTGATGGATCCTAGTTTAGATAATTGAAATATTTCTCTTCTTAATACTCTCTTGACAGTAATGTTGTGTCAGCAAAATTTTAAGAATGCATATTTCTAAAAAGGAGGATGATATAATAATCTGGAAAACCTGCTAGAGATTGCAAGTTTAGTGTTAAAAGTACTTACAATAAACTTGCAGAAGAGGTTTCTATCAGCTTACTAATGATCAAGTTTCAAAGGAAGTGTGAAAGGCTTTATGGTTAGTTCAGGTACCCCAAAGAGTCAAATTGTTCATCTGGAAGTATTTGAAAGATATAGCTAGTTCCAACAAGAGTCAAGATTTCTCAATTCAACAGGGACATTGAAACTTCTTTCAACATTTCTAAAAAATAATGAAGTGACCCTTTATCATTTCTTCTTTTATGCAACCATGCAAGAGTAGTTTAGAGGGATGTTGGGGTTAATATTGATGAGGTTAGTCATAATTACGCGACTGTTAAAGAATGCATTCTCTCTTGGTTCAGTATAGTTGGTATTTCTACTTCTGCAGCTGAGCAAGTGTTATTAGTTGCATGGGCTATTTTACATAAATCTTTACCTACAAAAATGATGTTGCGAAGCAGAGGTGTAAGCATTAACAACACAAATTGTATGCTCTGTAACGATGGCGAAGAGACAGCTCAACATATGCTTATGCATTGCAGATGGACAATGAAGATATGTGATTATTTCTTGGAAACTCTTCACATCAGTTGGGTAATACCCGAATGAAAGTGCTTGTTTAATCCATAGTTGGCAGTTACATATATCAGGTTATAAAAGAAAGGATATCTGGTCAAGATTTATTTTTGATGTGATTTGGAAAGTCTGGTTGGAAAAAAATGGTAGGATCGATTGGCGTAGAGGAAGAACCTATGATGAGATGTTAGCGGCTATTAAGCAGACGATTTTTTTATGGTCCTTGAATAGCTCCACCTTTAATTCATAGTTGTTTGACTGGAAGCAAATAGTTAACCTGTAATTTAGTCTTCATTTAAGCGATGGGATTCTGATCTTTTGATCAGCTTTTGTACATATTTTTTACTTAATACAACTTTTTACCTTTTAAAAAACATGGTAAGGTACTACTGGGCCATTTGAAATGTGAAAACATATTTCAAGATAAAACTCTTTCAACTTTGTCTACGGTTTCTAGAATTAATTTCCATTTACATAACTTTATATATATGGATAGTGACCTAGATAATGCTATAAGTAAAGTATGATGCTCTAGGCATCAATAGGTTTGAACATTCTGATTTAGACAAGGTATATGGAGATGCATCTTTTGATCATTTTACTAATCATTTAGGTATCGGAATGGTACTGTGGAATTGTACAGGTGTATGTAGAGTCTCAAAGGCTCGTTCTCAGTTGGAATCTTAGACCCTGAGGTTGGAGAGTGCTTGGCAATCAGAGAATCGCTGTCATGAACGATTTCCTTAAATATAAAGAAAATTCACATTATTGCTAATGCAGAAGTGGTCTAAACTCTGTTAATATATGCTAGTATATTTCTTTAGTTAAATGGGAGAATAGGAAACTCATCAAGAAAATAAAACTTTTATTAGTTAGGTTTGAGTTTTGGAAAATAACTTATGTTAGAACTTAGAAGAAGTGATAATAGTACAGATGATACCATTTTTAAGGAAGTTGGAAGAATTAAAATGGTCATAGTCTTATATATTTTAAAATACGTTCATTTTTAGTAAGATTGTAGGATTTTATAAAAATAATATATTATTAAAAAATTAGTTTTAAATCTATTTCTATTTGAATTTTATAAAAAATATGACGTCAAAATATCACAATAATATATTCTAACCATGTTAATGGATCATTTTTTTTTAAATTTAATAAAATTTTCGTTTTATACAAAATAAAAACAAATTAGAGATTAATGTTAGATCACAGAACCCTGAGGCAAACTCAGAGATCCCTTGGCTGAGAGATACTGTTTTTTTTTTTTTATCGGGCAAACTTAAAAAATATATTGGAAATAAGAAAGGAAGAGCTCAGAGAGCCTATAAACCCAGCAGCATGATGAAAACCAAGCTGAAAAAACCCACTACAAACAAACCATAAAATCACGACTAAGAATCTCAATTACAAAAAAATTATCCCAATTCCCCATTACATAATCCAAACTAGTATTCCTTAACTCCTTCATTTCTTTTCCAAGTATAAGCTTGCACTTTGACTTGTCCGCAGAACCATCTTGGAAAATGATGTTATTATGACAATTCCAAATTGACCAGCAAATGGAGGCAGGAATGACTGGCCACAACACTTTCCCTATCGGATGAAGAGTACGAGTTCTCCACCCCTTGATGATATGATCGATACAGTTAGACGTAGGACCAATAAAACCCACAGCATCCAAGAAACACCTCCAAATTTTTGAGGAGAAACTGCAATGAAACATAAGGTGCTCGACAGATTCTCCATCTTTACAACACATCAAGCACCCATTCACGATTAGTTTTCCTTTTCTATAGAGGGTGTCCATAGTAGTTAGTCTCTTGTGGTAGACAAGCCAAAGAAAGAACCCTACTTTATGTGCCCACGACCTAGACCAGATACTGAGGTGTAGGTTAGGAAAAGTCTCTTTGTCTTCTAGTTTGGCATAACAAGACTTAACCGAGGATAAACCCAAACTAGTAATGTTCCATTTGACGTAATCTGGACCTGAACCCAATTGAAGACCTTCGGGAGTTGAAGTAAGAGAACATACCTCGTCAATCTGACGTTGAGATAGCCGCCTTTCCAAGCCCAAGTTCCATCCCCCTCCTTGTTGAAGCCTTTGAGCACATCTCTCAACAGTCCAATGCTTCGTAGTGGCTTAGGCCTAAACATTAGGAAAAGAAGTGGAGAACAGGGATGTACCTGCCCAATGATCCTCCCAAGTGAATGGTACAATGTGACTGACAGACTATGCGGATTTACCTCCCAACTGAAAGATACTGTATTTGTTTAATGTTGTTATTCACGTGGTTGTGCATGGTACAATGTGACTGACATGTCATTGTTGTCGGGATTATAGTATGGGTGTGTAGAACCCACAACTTCGATTGGCTCCAGAAATTTATTTTGCATTCAACCAATCAGAGTCATGGGCTTTGTTTTTATGAACAAATTTTCCACATTTCTAGACTCTTTTAATTCGAAAGACTGCCTTAAGACCCTAACAGCGTAGCTTATCGTAACAGAGTACCTATGCAATCTTAAGACAAAGTCCTGCATTGGTTAAAGACCCTGAACTGGATCCACATAGTAAACTTGTGAAACTGCGGATTATGTCCAATGCGATATAAAGATCATTATTCTCACAAGTGAAACATTATTGTATTGCATTTGAAATGAGCGTGGGCAATACTTCTGCTAGTTTAAGACAATTGACTTGGTACTCATGGATATGGCAATCTGCACCTCAATACATTTAATAGTGCAATCAACGTAAGAAGATATTATTAATCCTATTGCAGTAGTAAACAGAGAATGATCAACTGATATAGTAAACAGGGTCAGGCAACTTGAATGTTCTGCTGCCGATGTCAGTTCCCAGAATGTCACTCCATTGATCTCCAATGTTTCCATGGATTCTATACCCTTGTTGTACCAGCTTTGCCCTTTGTGCTGATTTGAACACAATTGCTGGCTTATGTGCATCTGATGGTTGCCTGAAAGCGGTAAGAAAATTAAATGACAGTTGGTGGTATTTCTACATCTAAATCTCAAAATATTGTGGTTAAACATTCAATGCCTTCTATTCTAGAGAATACTATGCTGATAATAATTAAATTTTAATAAAGATTACCTTAGAAGGAGTTTCTCCCAGTTTCTATATCCAGCTGCACGAAGATTTTTCCTGGTAACTTCTCTGCGCATTTCTGCTCTTCCTGTTAGGAACACAACTTTGTATCCTAAAGATAGCAATCGGTTGTATAGCACAAGACTTTCTGGCAAGGCCGGAGCTTTCCCAGTATCGACCCATGCGTTGAAAGCTGTGTCGTTATATGGTTGAACCCTGGGATTATACGAATAAGCATAGCCATTATTAGTTTTTACACTACATAATAGATCAGGATCATTAAAGGGATAAATTTTGTATAAACCATCTTTATAAACACCAGTATTCTTTGTTTTTGGAAATTAAGCACATAAAATGGTTGATTGCATACAGAATCTGTGGCAATAATAGTATTGATACATACCCAAATCCATGTGTGGCGTAGTAAGGTACATTGGATAATGTAGTTTCGTCGATGTCGAAAACCCATATATCTTTACCCTCTCCGGTTCGGTTAATGCTCTCACCATATGTTGCAGCCTCCAAGGTGACATATCTCGAGTCCTGACGATAGTATTGGCCTAACAAGTAATGACCAACATAATCCCCACATTCAGCTGGAACAGTCTTCCAGTTGCGAAGATTGTTGGTTTCTACAGCTAGACGCCAACTATTGCAAGAAATATCTTCAAGAAGTTCACCACCAGAGCCTGATTTTGCGCGAATAGGGTGTATTGGTAGTGGAAGTCCACCATGTTCAATAGAAGAAGCATTGCAACAAGTTGCAGAAAAAATGGTTGCTAAAAGAAGTAAAAGAGAGTACCTTTCCATGATCGAAAGAAATTTGATGAAAGTTAAGTCTATCTTGGGTTGCGTTAAATAACATATGCCCACTTGGAGAAAAACACTATAATACTAGAACAGATCTCGAGTCGAGATCATTGCTGCCAACAGCAACAGGCATGCACTATTTTTTTCTGGTAATTTTTCTGGGAATTATTTTGGTCTTACTAAATTTTATTCCCAACTAGAATATGGGATAAAAGTGTCTATTTAGCTATTATAAAAATTACTAAACTACCCTCTACTTATTAATTACCCATAATATTTAAATCAAAATATAAATACAAAAAACTTTCTTAATCCAAATCAAACAAAATTTAAACCAAAAACAAAAACAAAACTTTCCATTTCCTCTCACTCCAAAATCCAAAAACCCTAACCCTAACTTTTCCAAAAACAAAATCCCATCATCCGAAGATAACTACAAGATAAATCTTTATAAACCCTTTCTTATAATAGCATTTGTGATAGATTCATGTGTAGAAATCTTCGTTTTCGTGATTCAAATTCTACATTTTTTCAAGAATCGTTGGATGTGGATCCATCGTATCCAACGATTCTAGTGCATGTTCTTCATGCTCAGAATCGTTGAATACTATGGATCCATATCCAATGATTCTCGTTTCATATTCCTCGTATAAAATTACAATTGCCAGAATCGTTGGATAAGGAAGAACATATCCAACGATTCTGTTTTTTTTTTGTTACTTTTTCTATACTAGAATCGTTGGATAAGACACCTTATTATCCACCGATTCCTTTGCTTTTATATTTTACTACTACCTGATGAGAATCGTTGCTTACTACAGACCATATGTAGCGATTCTATATAAGAAAATTTTTGTGTGTTATCAGTAAGAAGAATCGGTATCTAGACATACTACCTAATCAACGATTCTGGCTTGGTATTTTCCTGATAGCTTTTGCAGTTAGAATCGTTGGATAAATATGGTCTTATCCAACGATTTTGTTCTGTTCATTATATACATAATTTTTTGATGGTGTAAACTAAAGATTATTGATGTTAATTATTAATTGCTTCAACTAGAGATTATTGATTGAATTTGTTGTTGTTTAGTTTGTTTATTTGTATAGCCATTATGGATGGTTGCAAAAGAGGTTATGGTCCAACAAGACAATGTGAAGATAGACACATTTTTATATCTGATTTGTCTCAACTCTATATATTGTTAGTGCTCATTTTTGTATTAATAATGTTATTTTATTGCATTTGTAGGTACTTTCGAAGAATAAACGAATGTGGAAAAATCTGCTCAAAAGTTAGAAAGGCACCCCCAAAACTGATAAAGGCACCCAAAGTGTTAAATGCACTCATTCATTGGTTAAAGGCACCCATTTCTCTTGATTTCAAGTTAGAATTTTACAGGAATTTCAATTGCCATCTGCGTGAAGCTGTGAGTTTTGATTTCGACATTTTCGGGAGTTTTAAGGATTTATGACAAGATTATTTTCTTTCATACATAAGAGAATTTTGTACACGGTTCAAACTCTTCAAATCAAGAAAAAAAATATCTCGTGAAAGTCTTTTTCACTAAAACAAGGAAGAAATATATCTCGGATTTTTATTGCTAAAAAGAATCGGTGAAATAAGGAGATTTTATCTCTTTTAGATTTGGTTTAAAGAGATGATATATTCTCAAGTACAACAAAAGGAAGAAACAACAAAATCATAAAATCAGATCGAGAAAATATTCTTGAGATATTAAGAAGGGATCTGTGAATTTATTACGGAGATTTGGAAAGTTGTTGAGGCTGTATTATAAATAGGAGAGTCGAATGAAGCAGTATGGGGGTGGGCTGGCAGTGGCCAGAAAATGAAGAAAAATAAAAAAATCAGATTCATATCTGCTCGTGAAGAAGATGATGAAGAAAGCATTGCCTAAAGTTTGAAGAAACCGTTGTAATAGGGTGAACTGTTATTAATAACTGTTGTATTTTCCTTTAATTTTAATATCTTCTGTAATGGTTCTGTGAATAGTGTCTGCAACAGTTTATGAGCTTTATACATAAAAGAACTGTCTTTTATTTACTTAGCCCGAAGTGAGTCGTTTATTCATTAAATCCTTGTATTCATTCTTCGACTCAGTTGGTCAGTTCTTCTTGTATTTTCCTTCCTGTCAAACACTCTAGAGCTATGCACCTATCTTTTGAGAGTGTTTTGAGCATGATGAGCTAAACCCTAACAGTGAGATAATTGAGGAAGCTATATTTCATAATTGTGTGGTAAATATATTTAATTCTTTTATGAATTTTACATTATTTTAATTGATTTATGATTTTTTTTAATTGGTTGTCATTTAATTTGATGGGTCATGCTTAGCTTAAATATTTTGATAGTCCATGCTTAAGATTTACAATCAATATTTTAAAAATCTACCTTTGACAAAGAAATAGAGTCCATAGAAGAGCTATAATTGTTAAGAATTGATATATGCATCACTCGAATATGAATAAAGGTGGAATTCTAAGTCCCATTATCTTGTAATATTTTTATTATATTTTTTTTAGTTGCTAATTTAAATTAGAATTAGGTTTATATCAAATCTCCACAACGAGTGAACGATACTTTATTTACCACTTCTACATCATATATATTTTTGGCGCCACCGATGGGGACTTGTTTTTAAATTATGGTCTTAGATTTTTATTTTTTTTAGGTTTAGTTTTTAATTATTTTTGGGGTTTTTGTTTATTTTAATTTTAATTTTAATTTTAACTTTTTGTTAGAATTTACTTGGGTGTTTCTCTTAGTTTTGTTGTGCATGTAACTTTTTTCAATTTATTGTGGAAATTGCCTACCAAAAAAGGTAAGTAGTATACCTCAATTAATTTTTTTTAGATTTTTTATTTGTATATATTTCTTTTAGCTTTTATTTTATTTTGTATATATATAAAAAAAAAATGTGCACACACAGCATTTTGAATTCGTCAGACTACCGATTTTAGGAAAATCCGTGGAAAAGTAAGTTGAACCCGTGCCTTGGGCCTTACGGGAGTTACCAGCTGAAATTCCACAATCCCTAGCCTCATACCTTTGACCAGTCTTTGGCTGTAGGTATACTCTACTAAGGTAACCTGAGCTTACCTATTTTAGTCGAACCTGCATTTGCACGTGCACCATATAAGAAAATGTCAAAATGGTATTACAATAGTCAATACAATGAATATCCGACTCATTATCAAAATGGACATTATCCGTACTATGACCATAGTGTGAATAGTACTTGGGAAAACTTCCAACCATCTGAAGGTTATGGTTCATACCATAGTGATCTCAATTACTATTCGTACGCGCACTAGTCATATAAACGGGAAAACGAGCAAAATTCGAGTTCTTTGTCTTTGAAGGATTCCCTAGAGAAGTTGCAATTGGGTATTATTTCTTTCGAAAATTCCATGAAGCGGATGGGATTTCTACTCCTTATAATGACCCAGATACCATTCTAGAAAGATCACTCAAGCTGTTGCGACCTAGTATTCCTTATGAATCTATTATGCCTATAAAAGAGACCCTCAAGCTGTTAATTGAGAATACAAATAGGTTTGAATTAGAGACAAAAGAAAGAATTGAAGCGAGGAGAATTGCTCAAAATGAATTTAATTGCCAAAATAGTGTTTTCAATTTTACCCTTGATAATAATGATGAATATTTACCTAATTTAGAGGCAAGGTTAGAATAGAAGACACTACTTATTTAGATAAGGTTCAATCATCTTCATATTATTATGATGATGGGGATATTGTTGATGAGGAAATTCAAATCCGTAGTCATAATGATAAGGAAATTTTTACAACAATTGAGCTTCACGATAATAAAGATGTTTCTAGTTTCAATCCCAATAATGTTGATGATTATTTTCCTATTCAAGAGGAAATGGATTTAACTAGAGATACCATTTTTATAGATGGTGAAATATTTCTTTGTTATTATGAAGACGATGATGGCTTAGAGGAACGAGCTTATCCCAAAACTAGTGTTTTAGAGTCTAACGATTCAAAGGCCATAGTCCCTGACGATGATGATAGATTTATAGAGATTTTAAATATGAGTAAAGATGTACTACCTGATTATAACCCAGAAGAAGCAATTGACCATTTTCAGGAATCTGACGATCTAGAAATTAGGAAAATTGTGGCTAGTCTATCCAAGAACACTGAAAATTCTAAGTTTGGGGGTGAATATCATTATCCCCGTGGTAACCCTTTGACTCTTATAAAGGTCCCTCATTTGGGACTTAATGTATGTGCCTATACCGTATTAAGAGATTATCTTCATGAACTGTTTCCAGAACCGAATAATAATGTCCAAAATGAACTTCAGGTGTTAGAACCCCATCCTCTGGTTGATGTGGTTTACCCAGGTTATGATACCATAGTATACTTTGTTGTCCCATCAAAATTTTGATTTACCAACTCTGGGAACATATGAATTTCAAATGTGTCAGATATTAAATTTTGTTAAACCTAATTATTTTGGGAAAACTGAATAGACACGTTTTCATGAGAATGACCACCACTCTACTATATTCCATTGTGGTCAACTGAGTGAGTCAAATTCAATTGAATTCAAGGATCCGCAATTATTCAGATTATTATTGTATGATTCGTAAATTGTGACTAATCCTTTCTTGGTATGGCTGAAGACTTTAAAGTTAGCACTTTATGGGAGGAAACCCATATGCTTTTGGTACACGGTGCTGGTAATATCCTTCCTTATATTTTTTACTTTGTTCATTGTGTATCATTGATCATGCTCTCATTCATTTATCTTTGGAACATCGAGGACTATGTTCAGTTTAAGTTTGGGAGTAAAGGAGAAAAAATTTAAAAATTTAGTTGTACCAAAACTCAAAAATTTTGAAATTTTGAACAATTCAGGATGACAGTAACCATCCTAAGTCGATGGAAACAAATTTCTTGGTTGTAGGAGTTGAGGGACACAACTAAATGGTCTATTCATAAAGGAAAAAGCTCGGTATTAGAATTAACATGATAGTCGTCCCCATATAACATTTCGGTTTTATTTTTGCAACTTTATGTGTTTCTCTAAGTTATTTGGTAGGTCACTAGTATTGCCTTGTTGTTGCTATGATGAATTAGAATGATTGATATAAAGCCCCATTATTTTAATTGAACTTGACCAATGAAAAAAAAATGACACTTGGATAGCAATGTGTATGTGTTCTCCCTGTTTCCGTCGTCTATGCAAGCGTGGAACGCACGATCCATGGGAACTATCATGTAATCTTCTAACAAGGAGCATGCACTTTAATTCAAAAGATTTAGTCATGTTGTCGATAAAAAAATTAAAAAATATATATAAATAATACCAAAAAAATAAAAAATAATTGTATATATTCAATAAATCGACTGCTGGGACCCTTGTATATACCAAGCTGAGTTGATACTAGAACTAGGATTCATACCAGTGGGTGTGTATCTCAATCCATTAGAGTTGATCTTGGCATTGACGTTCATACAAATATTCTGGGAAACATCGTTCACCTTAGTTACCATGCGCACACTTCTATCTCCATATCAATTTTCTTTTTTTATTCATGTGATTGTGGTTTGTTAGATTCCGAGTATCGTAGTCCATTGTACAAATTTCTGAGTAGTGCTTTGTTTTCTTATATATGAATTTTAGTACGCTTGTGTGAAAACTCGTGTACATTAATTGGATTCAAAACAGGGTAATTCCTCTTATAGCCAAATATTTTAGTATGCCACCTAAATATCTTGTTTAGTATCTATCCTCAATCGTTCACAAAAACCTAGGGTTTGGAGTAAAAGGTTTTCTGGGTACACCTCTTGTAAACCCCCACGAGACTGAAACTCGTCTGATATGGACACATATGGGTTTAAAGGCTTGTTGCACACGTTAAGTGCAATCACGATATCTGCGAAAGTGAGTGAAGGTTTATTTCTATTTTCAGATTAGATTTGCTCGAGGACTAGCAAATTATAAGTTTGAGGGTATTTGATAGACACATTTTTGTGTTTGATTTGTCTCAACTTTATAATGTTAGTGCTCATTTTTGTATTAATAATGTTATTTTATTATATTTTTAGGTACTTTCGAAGAATAAACAAATGTGGAAAAATCGTCTCAAAAGTTATAAAGGAACCCCCAAAAGTGATAAAGGAACTCAAAGTGTTAAAGGCACCCATCCATTGGTTAAAGGCACCCATTTCTCTTGATTTCAAGTTAGAATTTTGGCGGGAATTTCAATTGTCATCTGCGTGGAGCTTTGAGTTTTGATTTCGACATTTTGGAGATTTTTAAGGATTTATGAAAAGAATATTCTTTTTCCTACATAAGAGAAGTTTGTACACGGTTCAAACTCTTCAAATCAAGCAAAAAAATATCTCGTGAAAGTCTTTTTCACTAAACAGAGAAGAAATATATCTCAAACTTTTATTGCTAAAAAGAATCGGTGAAATAGGGGAGATTTTATCTCCTTTAGATTTGGTTTAAAGAGATGATATTTTCTCGAGTACAACAAAAGGAAGAAACAACAAAATCATAAAATAAGATCGAGGAAAATATTCTTGAGATATTAAGAAGGGATCTATGAATTTATTACGGAGATTTAAGAGAGATTTGGGAAGTTTTTGAGGTTGTGTTATAAATAGTAGGGTAGTCGAATGAAACGTTTAGGGGTGGGTGGGGGGTGGCAGAGGCCAGAGATCAAGAAAATAAAAAAATCAGATTCATCTCTGCTCGTGAAGAATAGGATAAAAAAAAATTGCCTAAAGTTTGAAGAAACCTTTGTAATAGGGTGATTTGTTATTAATAATTGTTGCCTTTTCTTTTAATTTCAAAATCTTTTATAACGGTTTTGTGAATAGTGTCTGCAAGAGTTTTAGAGCTTTATACATAAAAGAACAGTCCTTTATTTACTTAGCCCGAAGTGAGTCGTTTATTCATTAAAGCCTTTTATTCATTCTTCGACTCAGTTGGTCAGTTCTTCTTGTATTTTCCTTCTTCTCGAACAATTTTGAGCTATGCACCTATCTTTTGAGCGTGATGAGCTAAACCCCAACACTGGGATAATGGAGGAAGTCATATTTCACAATTTTGTGGTAAATATATATTTAATTATTTTATAATTTTTGCATTATATTAATTGATTTATGATTTTTCTTAATTGGTTGTCATTTAATTTGATGGGTCATGCTTAGCTTAAATATTTTGATGGTCCATGCTTAAGATTTAAAATCAATGTTTTAAAAATCTACCATTGGAAAAGAAATTGAGTCCATAGAAGAGCTGTAATTGTTAAGAATTGATATTTGCATCACTCGAATATGAATAATGGTGATATCCTAAGTCCCAGTATCTTGTAATATTTTTATTATATTTTGTTTATTTGCTAGTTTAAATTAAAATTAAGTCTAAAACAAATCTTCACAAGTCCGATGAACGATACTTTATTTACCACTTCTACATCACATCATGTGACATTGATAGGAGGCCACAGAAAAAGGTTGTCCACGACCTCAGTTACCCCAGCCAGACTAAACTGGAAGAAGTCCTAGAAATCTTACGTTCACTGGCAATGGAAGAGCTTGACGAGGTGATTGAAATAACATCCGTATTAATAGAGGATATTGCTAATTAGAGAGCCCAAGATGCAATACTTGAAGAGGCTGCTCTTGAAGATGTTGTTGTCGCCGCTCCTACTGTGGCTGATACCTAATATAGATTTTTAATACATGTTTTCTAAGACTTGTTGTTGCGCTAATTATTTTGTGTTGTTTTATTCAGATACTTATTTTATTATGTAGGTGAATCGATAAACTTATTATGATTTAATATGTTCTATGAATGGTTATGTTATATGAACGGTTTTAAGTTCGCTTCACCTTTTACGTTATATGATTGGTGGTAAACAATATCAACTTTTTGGCAGTTGTGATCCAGAATCGGTGGGTAATGCACAAACGTGTCCACCAATTCCAGAGGACCCTCTTGCGAAAATTCCAGGTTTCTACAATAGAGTCAGAATCGGTGGACAAAACACTTATGTATCCACCGATTCTGACTAACTATCTGGTAAATATGAATTAGAATCGGTCGATACGTATGTGTCGTATCCACCGATTCCGAGTAACCCATTTTTAAATTTTTCCTACAATTGCTTTTATTTAAAATCCAACAAGAATTCAAAGTAACCTAAAAACAAATCCATTTCATTCATTAAGAGTGGTTGTTTAATATATAAAAACTACAAACCTTGGAGATCCGACAGTTTATTTGTTAACAAAATCCAAATACTTAATTCAACACAATTGTACCCTTGATTTATTCCGTCTCTACCAATTCATCCCAAAGTTTCATCTTGGGCTCGTACTTTTTCAGCCATTCCTTAGAGGTGTAGTTGGTGAAACCTGAAAATAAGTGAACCTATACAGCGGAGGTAATGGACAATCTTCGCGTAGCCTAAGGCCGATAAAATGTATGTTGCTAATGTTGAATATAATAATTCTTCGATCCTTAAGCGATTCATCACACTTTGTTCTCTTTGGTGTGAAGGTAAGAGATGTTCCCTGACCAAAATAATGAACAACGCAACTCCACGTATCCGCCAAGAGACGGAAATCCAATTCTTATTTCTAATTGGTTCATCCCCCTTAGACCTTTGAACACGAGCAACCAATTCGTCGAACTCAACTTCTTTATCTTCTATTGTACCTTCCCTGATCATCAAGATGTAAAATTCATTTTCTTCTTGTAGTCGTAAGGCTATCATCTTTCTAAAATATTGGCATTGGGTTAGGTTCTCATCATCCGCCAAACTTAAATGGCTTATTTGTTCGATATGAAACCCACAATTTTCATCCCCATCCATGTCGTCGGTAGATAATACGTAGGGATGAATGATTGAAGAGAGTTTCGTAATATACTCATAGAAAATCATATAATACGTTCGATGTGGTCTACCCCACACATCCCTAGGCGTAACTTGATAACCAATTACCTCTTTTATAGTTAACGGCTCTTGTGGGGGATCCATGGACACCTTTTTCCTTGCTTCCCCTTTTACTCGTACTCGTCTTGTACTCGCTTGACTTTCTTGCGAAGGGACGATGAGAATTTTTTCCTTGCCTTGTGTTGCACTCGCTTGACTTTCTTACGTTGGAACGATGGGCACAATGGGATCCCTTTGATCCTTTGACTTGGATTATTGCCCACTTGGTCCACTATCTTGCTTCTTCGGGCGACCCCTTTTTGTTTGGAGCGCGACCTTCTTCATACATAGCCTCGGTATTCTCTTGCCCACTCGGTCCACTTTCTTGCTTCTTCGGGCGACCCCTTTTCTTTGGAGTGGGAGATTCTTCAAACATAGCCTCGGTAAGCTCATGTACTGAAGGGTCTCTTTGGTTACTCATCTCCGCCTTGTACTATTTCCTTTCTTGATTCCTATCCAATTTGGTAGGTGGTTTACCCGTCGGAGGTAGCTTAGTTGGTTCTTCAACCGGTTGTATATGTGGGTGAATGGCGAGGACCAAGTCGGCCATCAAAATTTGTCGTTGCAAATTATTCTTGTTGGAGTATCCCTCGATTATTTTTCTCCCAACATCCGTGTCTACAAATGATTGACTTGCATCTTTTATCCGGTTTGGTGTGAAAGTAAGTTGCTTTCAAAATTGATTGATGAGCTCAAACGGAATCCCTTAGGGGTTACTAGCAATAATGTGACGACACGGGATCCCCATGGCCTTCATCGTCTTACAAGAACAAATAATTTTCTTACTCCCTTGCTCTTTATCCTCAAAATACTTATAATCATTTATCATATAATGGATAGCTCAATGCGAAACCATATAAGAAATACCCCTTAGCAACGTACCGTAATCATCGGAGTACGTGGTCGCAACTTTCATCCTATTATCCTCCATTTGGATCTGAATCTTGTTGATATCCTTCATGGTGTATTGATGTATAAATTCTTGTACCTTAACCACATTATTTTGACTCCCCCGAAGTAGTTTTTTCAATCGTCCATGAGACCCTTCCTCTATACTTTTTTCTTCATTCTTGTAATGCATATGTTGGTAGGTATACAAGTACACAAAATTTTCTTTGTGTGGGTCCAACAATTGTTTCACGCATTAAACTACCGCTTTCTCAGCAACCTTTGTCCATATATATTTGAAACTTTCCAAATTAGATTTGTATTCTGCCTCGGACATCGAATGTACCATAAAATCTCAATGATGTTGAAATGTTTTCAATTTCACTTCATTATCTTTGTACTCTTGAGCAATTCTCTTCCTATCGTTCCTCGCGAGTTAGTTTGCTAAGAATATCATCCTCATCCTTCTCACGAGCATTACCCTTCTGTGGTTTTGGCCTCTGGATATGGCCCATGTGATGTGATTGTGATAAGTGGTAAGAAAGTTCATTCACTCGGACTTGTGAAGACTGATTTTAGACTTAATCCTAATTTGAACTTGAAAATAAATAAAAGATGATGACAATATTACAAGGAGTGGGACTCAGAATTCCACCAATTTTCATATTCATATGGTTCAAATATTGATTCTTAACCATTTAAGCTCATCTATGGACTCTTTTTATTTGCGTAAATCATAAGCATGATGCATTAAAAATTCTAAGACTAAGCATACACCATCAAACAAAATAACAACTAATTGGTAAAAATCATAAATCAATTAAAATTAGTGCAAAAAGTCATAAAGAATCGAATATAGTTAAAAAACAATTGTGAAAAATAGCTTCCTCCATCGTCCCAGTATAGGGGTTCAGCTCATGGTTCTCAAAACGCACTCAAAAGATGAATACATAGCCAAAAAGTGCTTTGAAAAGAAGAAATAAAACTGACACAACGAATTTGAGATGTTTATAAACGTTACAGATGTTTCATTTCTGTCGCTGAAAGCAACACAAATGTCGTAGAAGTTTTTACAACATTGTTTTTCGTTTTTAAGACGAAGTTCTTCTTCAAACTTTTGGCAACAGAATCTTCAAACTTTTAGTGACATTTTTTTCATCTTCCTCACATGAGCAGATTTTTATGAAAAAAAATTTCTCTCTTTTCTGGCCTCTGCCGGCCCGGCCGCCCCCCCCCCCCCCCCCAACTCTTCTCCACGATTCTCTATTTATAATGCAGCATCATATCAACCCCATGTCTCGTCAATAACTCCTCTCAAATCTTCACATCCTTTTCTCGGAAATAAAATCTTCTCGGCTATTATTATCTTTTATGCCGATCCTGATTTGATCTCGATCTTTTCTTCTCATTGTTGATTCTGTTTCTTTCATAACTAGAGAATAATATCTTCTTGATAGACATAAACTTCAGGAGATAAAATTTCTTTTATTACAAATATTTTTTACCCGGAGTAATACTCGAGAATAAACTAATGATTTTTTTCTTCCATAAATATCGTTTATTTTGAGTCTCCCAATTTTGTAAAAATCTTCTTGATATGGCAAAGAGATATTCGTACTTTAAACCCCTCAAAATACCTTCTAAATCACGATCAATAACTTCACAGTTTGGAAAGGAGGAGTTCCCGCCAATTTCTTCCTTTGAATTTGAAATAGGTGTGCCCTTATCAACTACTCAGGTTCCTTTATAACCTTGGAAGCCTTTATCAATAATGATGCGTGCCTTTAACACTTTTCAGTCGATTTTTCTATGATTATTTATTCTTCCAGAAATACCTACAAATACACAATATTAATACATAAATTGAGTAATAGCAACATCAATACGAGACTAAATAAGACACATAAATGTGTCTATCACCCTGCAATACGCTCTGATGCATTGTATTTGCCATGTACAAAGAAATTGTTTGGCATCCGGGAAAACCACATTTATTGCATTCATTAGTATATGATCCTTATCCGTCACTATGATCCTAGGCATTTGATCGCTACGGTAAATCTCTTTCAAGGTTTCCAACATCCAAATAAAACTCACCTCATTATCCCGATCCATAAAACCCCATGCCACCGAGAAAGTTTGTTTGTCCGAAGTGTGACCACATATGTTTAGCAACGACATGTTGTACTTGTTTTTCTTGTAAGTGCAATCTATCAATAAAACTTGATAGGCACATTGAGCCAATTTGATCATTTTCGGATGCGCCAAGAAAATACGAGTCACTTTGTCGTCCACTACCTACTTCTTCATTGTGTAGTTATGTTGCTCGGATAATTACTGAGATTGTTCCATAACTTCTCTAACATCCTATTTCTTCCTCCTGATGCTTGCCTTTTCCTCTCCTTGATCTTCCTAAGGATATTACTTAGTGTAGTTTCCTTCATCGACCTTATTATTTTTTGATGTGGTTTTAACCCACAAACGGCAGAGTGTTCAACAAGAGATTTTGGATCATCATGATTGTGACAATTATTCATCACTTTACAAAGCTTATATATACCATCGCGTTTATGCATTATAATCTTAAACGGGCACTCAAGCTTCTTTGATTTAGCAATGTAGACCCTATGCGTCCTCTTCACATACGTTTAGTCATTTTCCCAGTGACTCTCAATCTTGCCACTTCTCTAGTAAATAATTTCCAAACGATCATGCCTCGAACGTTTGCCTAAAATTAATGCTTGTTTGATCTCTATCTCTTTTTCCACAAACCATTGCTTTGCATCATCTCTCTTTTCCCACACCAAATCAGTGTAGTAGTGATCAGAAGTACAGTATTAGGCCCCATTTGAGACACGGGTTCAGGTTGATCGTTGTCGAGTGTTTCAACAATCTACAATGCATATCGAAAAAAATATCCTAACAGAATCGGTGGACATGGGACGATCATGCGAACGATTTTAAAGAATCATTGGTTATGGCCTCCCATATCGACTGATTCTGCCTTGTCGACATTTTTGAAAAAAAATCCCAGGGCTGGAATCGGCACACGTGAACTTACTTGTGTGTTGATTCTAGCATTCATCAAAGTGGAACTCTCTGGATACAATTTCAATTAGAATCGGCGCATAGAGTAACACCTATCGAACGATTCTTTTTTTCGAGAATTTTGTGAAAATCTCCAAGAGATAGAATCGTCCGATAAATGAGTCCATAAATGTCCATTTTTCACCTAACAATCCCGCCAAAATATATTCCAGAATCGGTCGTTGTTCATGACCATATCCACTGATTCTGGTTCATATTCTCGAAGAGATATAGAATCGTTGGATACGATGTTATCTTATCCAACGATTCTGGGTAGAACATAGCCTAGAAAACAACTTACAATTTTACAAAAAATCCACTTTTGGGTGATTATAAGGTTGAAAAATATGTTTGGAGATCCTAATAACGTATACATGATGATTTAAAGCATTAAGACCTTCATTTTCCCGGTTAGATTCTTCATTTGTTTGAGTAAATTCATCAAATATGCCTTGGTTCATACGTTCTTGTTCATTCAACAAATAATTCAAACTGATAGGATCAAACTCTCTTTCGTAGTCTGATTGGTGATACGTAAATGCATCCACTTCATCATCATCACTAGAATCCTCATCTCACTATAAATTTTCATCTTTACTACCAAATCACAAAACCCTAGCTTTCCCCAACTTTTTCTCCTTCTTCTACAAACTTTTGGGAAAAAAACTCTACTCTAGTTCTTACAATTTAACACTAACTATAATCTAGTTTTAATCACTAACTAAGTTTAACTAATATTTAAATTAATTAATATTAATCAAACTTATTAGTTAATAATATAAACAGAATAACGAATTTTTATTTTTTTCCATAATAACCCTTTAAATTTTTAGTGATAGGACCAAAATAATCCTCTATATCCTAATTTAGAGATGCTATTTTATCTCGTCCTTAATAAATTATATATTATTACTATTATCTAATTATAGAATTATTAGATAATAATAGCAGTACCTAACGTTATTATATAAACACATGCACAGCAAGATGTGGAAAGAAAATTCATTTGTATAGCAAAACTTTGATACTGAAATCGATTTTAATTTTGTAATATTTTGCTTAAAATATAGATTTCATAAAATCACAACTCTTTAAGAAAAGATATCGGTCAAGAACACGAGCAGCACATGCATTCATCCAACAAGGATGTCATATTTTTATTTTCTGAAATCAAAGTCGACATTAATTTAGATTAATTTCTAAAGTAAAATCAACGGCATCTAGGCAAAGTACAAAACATATAGTGTAAACACGAAGGTTTAGAATCTTTTTTGGATAAGTACTTCCATACCAACTACCAATTAAGAAACAATGGACAATAAACAAATTTTGCAAGCTGTTTATATATGTTGTACAAAATATTTTTGTTTGAATTATTTTTTTGTAAGATTTTTTAATTCTCAACAACTGTGAGATTTAATTTATACTTCCTTCTGTGTTTCTAAGAAATACACAGTTTTTTTGGGTATGTTCAAAAAAATAAATTGGTTCCCTAAGATGGAAAGTTAAATATTATAACTTTGTAACTTTATTACTTTAATTATAATAAGACCACATCTCTATCTTTTAACAGGGTTAAATGATGATAAATTAGAAAAAATATGAAAATTTAGTTTAAATGATAGATTTTCTTATTTTCTGTATAACATCAAACAAATCTATTTTTTAGAAGTGGAGGAGTAATTAATTAAGAAAAAGAAAAAGAAAGTAAAAGAAAAGAATTTAGAAAGAAAGCAGAAAAGAGCCACATTGAAGTCAAACTCAAATGGCAAAAGCTAAGCCAAAGACAGAAGGAAAATAACAAAAAGGAGCCCTAGTAAATAAATAGTCCCACGAAAATACCAAACGGAACAGAAAATATGACCTTTCATGTTAATTGCTTGGACTTTAAGATTCTGGAGTTTCTCTCAGGAAGCCAGGAAGAATAAACTTCCAAATGATCCTTGGACTTTAAAAATCTCAAAATCAATCGACCAAAATTTCCCTCACAATCAAAAATTTCCTTTTCTTGGATTAGTTAGATACCTCTTATTCAAACTAATATCTTCGTTTTCTGTCAAAATCTATTATCGGTCACTCAAATTTATCGGTCAAGAAAAGTATCAAAAATAAAACAATAATTTGATCTATCAAGAATCAAAATAGATAACGAACGTGATTATCAATAGTGATCTAAGATTTTTTAAAAAAAAAAGAGAGAGAGAATAAGATCAAAACAAAACAAAAAATCCAACTTATTGTACGAGTCCAGTCCAGTACAAGGGAATGATTTTATTTCAAATCAAATTCTTCATCAAACACGGTAAGAGTAGGATAGGTATTTACGTTAAATTTCATCACTTCACAGTTTTTGACTTGGACAATCAATTGACTAACAGTTGAATAAAAAAAGCTAGATTTATATTCCTCCTCATAAACCAAGCTAGATTTGTATTCTTCCCTCTCAAACCAGTACTCTGGACAAAAAAAAAATAGAAAACCTTTGTTGAAGTACAAAAACCAAGCTTTGCTTGTAGAAGAAAAACCATCTCATTTTGAGTTAAACTTGCTGCTGACAGAGTCGTAGCTTGGAACATATGAAACTGCAAAAAGAAGATCACATAGTTGGCATATAATTGATTATGGTAATACTAGTAATTAAAGCCTCAATGTAAAAAGATAATTACCATCTCCCCATGATGCCATTGTGAGTGGGGAAGAAACAATCTTGGTGGCAATGGAACTTATATCCTTCAAAGTCACTTCATCTACAGCCTTAAGGAAATGATCCACAGGTTTCCTACAAAAAAGTGAATACATGGTTTCATGAAGGCTTAACTAGGTAATTTTTCTCATTCACTTTTAGCACAACCTCTTGTTCAATCATGTTTGGGAAAAAGATTACCTCTCTCCGTATGTTAGAACCTGACGTCCTATGTCTTCCGATACAACCATCTGCAGTATAACACAAACATAAATTAGAATTACAATGATGCATAGATATTAGTGAAAATGGTACACAAAAGAATCTTGTTTTGCTCAGAAAATAAATAAAGGAATCTTTACCCGTGATTCCAGGTTCATTAGAACTGCAGATTTAGTTGCTGTTTTCGCCCTTTCCAGCTCTGCCTGTGTTACTGCCAAAAGAAGAACAAATAGAACGTCATAAAGCAACTATACACAGCTATAGAAACAATGAAAGGAAAGACACAAGGTTCAAAGTATACCTTTCCCAGCTGTTGCAACTTCAAGTAATTCTCGTGCTGCTAAATCAACAGCTTGGGATGCAAACCCAGAACCCTAATACAGAAAGAAAAGAGCTAACATGGTCACATGACATAGTTCCAATTTTTATACAAAACAACAATACAACTACTTATCATACTCGAATTTCCACGATGACAAATGAAGGTGACTTATTTCTTTTGATTTATCAGCAGTATCACAGATATATTAACAGGTATTTTGTGATGCAGAAAAACAAAGTGAATGTATACATGACAGGTTTCGATGCCATAAAAGATAACCTATATTGTAGGTAGCAGAGTACAAAAAAAATGACAGAACTTTAGATTAATGAATCTCGTAAATCCTTCGCCAACTAGGTGTCCAAAGCAGCACATGAAATTCATTTTTATAAACGGGCAAGATGTGAGAAGTTAGAAAAGAATATAAAATTCATTTTTGTTCACTTGTACTCCGCCAAAAAAGAGTTAAATACCATGGTAGCATATGATACTAAAGAATATAAATCTTATTACAGAGCACAAGCTCCAAACTTTTTTGTGTTTGACTATCTATTTAAGTAGTTTATCGGAGAAACATTGCAAATCAGGTGGTCGACAAGGAACTTTGAGAAAACAAAATTAAAAGAAAATAAAAGTTATTGAAATACACATAGGGATATTTCTAGATAATAAACAACAAGTTCAACTAGAAGAACCAAGGATATAATTATGAATTGATAAATGAATTGTAAGATGGCTCACAGTAGATGCATGGATTCCGAATAGGCCAGTGTCAGTGTAGATGCTACTGAATGCAGAAAACGACTGAATCTGGTGATACTCGTTTAGAACCTGGAGGTCTGTTCAGATTACAATCAATTTAGAATTACATCAGAATCCATGTAAAAAAAAAGGGCATCATATAATAAATAAACGGCAACAGACTGATAAAGCTTCAGAAAAACTATCATACACCAGAAATATACAAGGCAACACTTACACAGCCGTGAGTGCATCCCTTTCCCAGGGCCACCAGCTGAAAAGGATCCACCTCCTCCCATTAGCAACTGTAGGAAGATGAGCAGATTAAGATCTTCAAAGGATAGAGCAACGAGATACATGAGAGGCAAATGTATAACTAAGCCAGAAAGAAATATTATTTTCAGTTAATCAACAATAGTATGAAAGTCCTAAGACAAAATGCGGGACCTGAAGTACAGTAGCAGCCATGGCATCCTTCTCGTTAAGCCAACCCCCAGCAACTTCAAATGCAAGGGCAACATGAGTTGCCTGCCGTCACAAAGGAAAACAAAGAACTTGTCAAGAGAGAACCGTAACCAATTGAAGGGTAACATGAGATGAATTCCCCACGTCCAGTCAATTAAAGTACGAACAAATTCATATACACACCGGTGAAGCAGCCGCAATACGTGAATCACCTCCTACATACTTAGATTTTGGCCTAGCAGAAGTTGTACCACCAGGAAGGTCTGATAGGAGTGATTCTGCAATGGACAATAACTCTTCATGTTCAACACCAGATGCTGCAAGAACCATACGAGGAGCAGTATAGTTTTCCTGATATCAAGGAAACACTAGTCAGCGATAGCTGGTGAAACCCAATAAACCTAATTGCTAAGCACGGAGAATATATTTAAAAAGAAAATAAGAAAGAAAAAAAACAGTCTTACAGCAACAAATTCCTCCAGAATTTTACTATTCAATCTGCTTATTGCAGACATTGGAGCCAAGAGAGGATTCGCTAGTGCACCAACATATCCAGCGGAGTGGATTGCCTCCATAAGCAAGCTTTGAGGGTTGTTATCCATTTCCGTAATCTCCTCCTTTACCTTTTGTAGCTATATAAGCAATATATAATGTTATTCTAAACAGAAATGAAGGAGTGTTCTTATACTGTCCAGAAAAAGACTTTAAAATTTCACAGGATTAGCTAATAGAAGATCCACATAGAGGTCAAGCAAGTACCTGTTCCTTGACCTCCCAGTCCAAGAACACGGGGTTCCTCACAGTGTCAACAAGTTGTTCAACCATTTGAGGGACGTAAGTCTTTAAAGCATCATGGGTATAGCCCATCTGCTCTCGAGAGGCTGAAGCAGCCACATGGCCTCCGATTGCTTCAACTTCCCTCACAACACGTAAATGGCTCCTGTTTCTGGTGCTTTTGAATGCCATCCTTTCCAGCAAGTGCGAGACTCCACAAGACTCTGGTGTCTCATTATTAGAACCACAGTCCACATATAGCCCTATTGATGCAGCAGGATTCTGCTCCACACCCAAACAACATCACTCGTTAAGAACTTCTCTTATTGCATCAATTCAGTTATATATACATACGAAAATATCATTTATGTTTGGAGGAGGTTATCATCATCAATTTACATACCGCTGATGCTTCCGAAGCAATCCTTACACCATTTGGCAAAGTTGTAATTTTGGTCTTGGAGGGTTCGACATAATCAGGTAATGGAGGTGGGATACTAACTCCTGTAAGTGGAGTATCTAGTGTTGGTTGAGAGCTTGTCCCGTCCCCGAAAAGACTGAAGATACTCCTCGACGCAGATGAGCTCTGGGTAATACCCACACGACCCTATACATTAAAAAAAAAAAATCAATAATGATGATGAGCTCAGGATACCCCCATCATATCCCAATAACAGGAAAATCAAATCATTTGATCTGAACTCAGATCTATAATTAAACATAAGAAAACATCGATTGGACTAATTAATTTAGGTAATTCCGAATACACGCACAACCCAACCAATATCAAATCAAATCAAATCAATCAGACCATAAAATGAAAATATCATTTACATGACTCCGCTTGTTTATCAGATATATATCACTGTAACCATATAATAAGATCCATCATGAAATAATTAAGCTAAATTAAGATCATGAATTAGATTATGTGATTAGAGAGATTAATACTGACCTTGATTGAGTTAAGTCGTGAAGCTGCAATCCTATACATTTTGAAGAAACCCTAGAAATTTGGGGGGGTTTCTGTGTATTGATTTTTGCAGGCAAGGGCTAAGGTAATGAGAGAAGAGAAGAGAAGAGAAGAGAAGAGAAAGAAAAGAAAAGCTCGTTCTCACTTTAAGCTATTCTACTATCGAGGAGTTTATTCTATGTGTGATGTGAGTTATGGCCCATTAGATGTGCTTTCGACTGTTCTTTAGGTTTTAACGGCCCAAATTTTGAAATGGTTTGCACTGTGCACATATGAGACTAGTCAATGTAGTGAGTCTTGGATTTCGATTTGCGTTTCGTCTCGGATGGAGTCAGATACCTTGACAGATTTATTCCGTTGAAATTTCCAAGATTTATTATTTGTATAACTTGGTTTAATATTTAAGGAGATACGATTATCTCAATAATATGTTTTAAATTTTAAAATATGGATCGAAAGTTTATTAACTATCATAAACTATGTATTTGGGGTTTTTTACAATGGATATCCATTTTATATATTGTATATATTAACAATTTCACATAAGTGTCCATATATTTTCTCCAAAGATCGAGAACCTTAAACCTTGCATTTCACGAAACTCTTAGATCTTTTTTATAAAACAATCTTATAAACATACACTACAATCAACTATGAATTTAGAAAAAAAAAATTTTTTTTTCAAATATGAATAATAAGCCAAGTGTTTAACTATAAAATATTCATATCTCTTCGAATTGACTTAGTCAAATGCCAAAAAGTCAAAATAGCTCAATAGATGGACTGAAAAAACTAGTAGAAAATTAAAATCTTATGAAATAATAAAAATTATAAGATCATTGCATGTGCTTCTATTCCAAATTGTATTGCGGTGGTTTTAGTACCATGATATCTAATAGTTCTACTACCATGATTTATATAAAAAATTACATGGATTTTATATCTTTCACTAATTCAAATTCTTTTCCAGTAAAAACTCATCAATGTTTTGATTAATGAGATTTTTGCATTTTCAAGAAAAATTCATAATTTATAAGTAACAATCTAGTTCGAAATAATTCGACATATTTTTCTAAAAATTAATTAAAAAAATGTTGCAAAAACTATTTACAGAAATTGAAAATGTTTATATTTTTTTACAATGGGAATGTCTTTTTTATGTGCTCCGATTATTTGCGTCTAACATGTATTCCGAAAAAATTGTTTTAAATAATTTACATAATCCTTAATAAAAGGGTTAAATAATAAAGTATACGTTAACAATTGTATGAAAGTTATTTATCTCGTAACTTTATTATTAAATTAATAGTCTCAGTTGAAAAGGTGTCTAATGACTGGGTGTTAGCTAATGCATCTTGTTAGTAAATAAAAGAAGCATGACACGTGGAAGAAGATCGAGATA
>JAJJMC010020351.1:1742915-1803381 GCA_023531435.1 Papaver californicum
ATTTGGGTGATCATTTATATTGTACAGAAATGATTTTATGTATCATATAGAAATGATTTTATAACATTAATATAAAGATGTTTCGTTGTTATTCGATTTCAACCGTAAACTGATATGTGAGAATTTAATTGGTTTTTTTAGTCGAAATTTTTTTTGGCATAAACACATCTGTTGAGAGGTTATGCACAACACAAAATAATTGGGAAATTTTTGAGGATAATTTCTTTCCGTATCTTTTTCGTTCTCCATCTTTATCATTGGTTGATCCTTTTTTCTGACAAATTTTCCCAATCAGAGATTTTTTTTTCTTTTTTTTTTTTGCTTCTTGATTTCTGAAATTTACATTGATGTTTTCAAGTAAAGCAGTGTATTACTATTCACTGATATCTCAAGATGGTCAAGACTTCACTGTTAACAAATAAAGCAGTTAGATAATGGGGTTTGACTCATAAGTTTTATTAACCAATGGATTGCGGCCCATTATCATTTGATGTGCTTTTGATTGTTCTTTGAAAGGAAGATGTTTTAAGGGCTATAATAATTTTAAAGGGCTGCGAGATAAGACGAAAAAAAATTATTTTAAAATAAAATAAAAAACTTTTTAAGTAAATATTTTTTTATAATAGTTAAATTATCCTTATTTAATTAGTGTTGATGATTTAGTTTAATTTTATTAATTAATTGTTAGTTTGGTGATTAAATCAGTATAATTTTAATACAAAACTTATGAAATTTTTTAGTTTTTTTTCCCTTTAAATCGGCTAGGCCGATACAATTTTCTAGCCATTTTTTATAATCGGTTGGGAAGTTTATAACTATAATTAAAAGTATTTATGTTTGAAAATTAGGACTTAAACGTAGAACACAAACTAGTATTAACATATTTCCGGTAATAAAAAAAAGACCGGTTATAAAAAAAATGGACACAATTGTAGCTACATATGATTATAAACTTCCTAACCGTAGACACATACATTAAAAAAACCCAACCATAATTACATACAATTATGTTGTTTATAACCGTAAGTTTATAAGGTTTAGAAAATTGGTTCACTTGAAGAACTGGTTAGCAAACTTTATCTTGACCTAGCTAATACAAGATTAAAGAACCATTGTGTATTAGTTTTATATGTCATGATGTAGAATCCTTGAACTATATGACTATCACATGTGTATGCATATATGTATAGAAAATATATATGTCAATGTCATTGATATAAAATTCAAATAATCCTCCTATAACACGTAGATCTTTTTACTACATAATACCTTGTGGAACTCTTGGTTTCTTCTTCACATTTTACGTAATGATTTGTGAATTCATAAACACAATATTGATAGATATTGTGTTCTATTTATAGGTAGAGGAGCACCAAGTTTCTAGGGTTTTTTTAATATAAGATTTAATTCTCAACCATATATCAAGAAAGAGTTAATAAGGTAACGACTCCTTATGGAGAAGCTATGATAATAATTCCTTAGAGGAAGGGCTATGGGATAAAGTGCTTTAACATTCTATCCCTTTCAAAATGAATGAGGGTTTATCTAAAGGAGTGAGATTCATGTGAAAGGAAAACAACACACTAGACGGGTGATGATCTCCCGTTTGAGAAAAGAAATTCACTTGGAAGGGTGACCATTACCCGTCCAGGTAAATATTTATTTATTTTAATAATAACTAATCTAAGTGGACTAGCGTTTTGGGAGTTTAATATTATAAAAATACTTAGATATGGAAACATCACCCGTTTGTCTTGGACGGCTGGACATCTCCCGTCTAGGATAGACTACCGCCCACTTCTTTGATCAAAGGAGTGTTTGAAGGAGTTGATATTGACACCAAATTTTATCTACCCATAGCCCTTGCTTTTACAAAAAGTTAAGATGTCTAGCAACATCTTGATTATCCTAGATTATTCACATGATCCCAAAAGATATTTATAACCGTGTAGAAATAATCTCACATTCTCCCACTGGTCTATGCGATAATCAATTTAATAGTTAATCACAGATTACATGAGCTGCATAATTGTGCGTTAAACAAAATTTAATGGTTAAACATTATATCTTAATCAAGCAAACTACTCATGCGATTCATAGAGGTTGCACATTGTCATGTTATCAATTATATGTTTTCTTTTATCTACCATAACACGAATAACTTAATCAACTAGGCCTTAAATAGGAGTATCATAATGGTCCGGTTGTCTTTAAGAAAGACAATTTTTGTTAACATTCATCCATTCACATAAGTGTATACTTCATCCATTCACATAAGTGTATACTAAACTTGGATTCATAAACAAATATAAAATAGCTTTCATTAAATCTCAATAAGTGTTCAAAAATAAGCACACAGAGTAGCTGAATTCAATAATAAATTAATCCCACAGACCTAAAATTTCAATCTATTCATACGAGGTCTTAAAAGATAATTGTTCAATAAGTGTATATGCGTATACAATTGTGCTTAAAGGGTAAATAAGCAACTATTGTTTCTGAATTTCTTAATTCACGTATGGATATTGAAGGTTCATGTGTTTTATTCCTTTTATATACATATCGTGCTTTAATGTTGCGAAACTAAGACGATAAATTTCAGTAATATAGAGGCAAACTTAAATCTCTAAGTCTCGCAACCATAAGTATTCAAACACAATTGTGAAATTAGTATTAATGGATTCTTCCTTTATTGAATCTGCACACCCAAAAAAATTGAACTTAGAAAGCCCAATCAACGCTAACTAGGTTGTTTTAAATTAGTACAATTAACTAATTGTAAGACATAATTCAATATTAATATCTCAAATTTCTTGATAGTTTTCCCATAATTTGTTCTTGATTCATTAGGACTTTGGCTAACATATCAGCAACTGTTATAAGTTCCATTTCAGAATTAAGATGTAATGAAAATTAAATTTGTATCTATGAAACAAAATCTGTTAAATATGTTGTTATCTCAAAAAAATTCAAATATTTGATATATACTTTTTATGAGAGCTTAGTAATTGATATAATATGTGACTATTAAGTAGCACAAGCTTCATTGATATCCTTTATTTTCGAAAATCATAGAGAGATATTCATAAAGCTAAGATCATTAAGTGTAAGTTATATGTCTTAACATACAAAACAAGAGTATAAACTTCTCCCACTGATCTTGAGGTATATGCATGGATCTGTGATGATTTCATACAAACTAGAAACATTTAGTTTTATTAAATTTTAGTATAGCGTGGTGAAGCATCCTTAAGTTTATATACTCATGTCTTTATAAGGAAAGACTTTCATGTTAACACGTGTAAATTTTCATTACAATTTACCACTAATAAATGCTATTTTTGCATTTATTTGATGCTATTCTTAAGTCATGAAGAGCTACTAATAATGCTACAGAATAATTCTGAATAGGCATTTCTTTGACACAGTAAAAAAGCTTCTTTATAAGCAATGCCTCATTTTTGAGTAAAATCTTTGGTTACAAGTATATTTTTATATCGTTTATCATTGTTATTATAGTCGTGCTAATAATTCTAAAGTACTCATTTACACACGACTGATTTGTGTCATTCGAGCAATTAAAAAATCTCATAGACATGATGTTCAACCATTGATTTCATCTCTCATAGTATCAATTCATTAATCATAATTATTACTTGTAATACCTTATAAATATGAGGTTGGATCTTTACCATCTCATATCAAACTTAAATTATTGAAAAAATACCACTGAAACATCATAATTAACTTTCTTGCAATCTTTTTCTGAGACCTTATTAATGTTGGTTCTTGTGGTTGTCAACAATATCTTTATCTAAAGTAGTTTCATTATGGAGTATTGGATCAGTAATTTGTTGTCCTTCATTATCTAATGGTTCAACAATGAGAAGATACACAATATCTGTAAAATCTTAGATAAAGGGATCATTATCCCGACCTCTCGAGTAGATGTATCCATGTGCTCCCACAAACTATGTCATTACTAATGAATTTAAATTTTCGATTTCAATAAATCTCATATTATGGTTAGAACCTTAAAATATAACCATTTGGATTATTCGTGAAAACTAGGGATGCATAGAAAACCGGGCGGACCAAAAAAATGAGTAAACCGAAGCCGAACCGAAATCAACGACTCGGTCAATAGTTTCAAACGATCACAATCATTGATTTTCGTCTCGGTCAACAGTTTCAAAACCGACCGAGCCGGGCGGTTATAAACCAACGTTTGATAGTCGCTAATCTAATTAGATCATTACCGTCCATTTATTACATATATATAAGTTAAAACCTAACCCCCAGAGAGTAGAGACACACTTCTCTTTCTATTTTCTCTTATTCTCTCCCCACTCTCCACCCCACACACCAGAGCCGCCACCGTTAATTCACCACCTCCATCACCGTTTTACAAGAACAACCCCACCACCATCATCTTCTTTTTCGTCTTCTTCCTCGTCTTCTTCTTATTTACAAGATTAACATGATTCAGATGAACAACTGGTTAACATGATTCTTCTCTAATAACAAATTTTCTTCAATTTAGTCTGGCTTGAATTGAGTTTGGCGAGATGCATGAGAAAATATTCAGTGGGTGGTTACTAGTAGTGTTATTCTTACTTGTAAGGAAGATAAGATGATTTGTAATACTAATCAATTAATAAAGCTTACAATGGATGATGTTATTCAGAAGATTAGGAAAAACATTCCAGTTTTGAGATGGAACAAAAAATGATCTTGGGTCTAATCAAGTGAATGGGTTGTTTGAGTCTGATCTATAATTCTATGTACATAGAAATGATATTTACTTTCAATTTTGTTACAAATTTGATGAAATTTGTTGTAAAAATTGGTTAGTTTTGCATTGTGATATGTTGTCTAATTTGATGTCTGATTAGTGTTTGAGAATCTAGGTTTTTGTTTAATTTGGGATTTTTGGTGGATTGATTGGTTGTTTTTTTTGTTGTTCCTAGGAAACCCTAATTTGGTGATATAGTGATATCGGCCCAGAACCGAAAAATAACCGAATAAAACCGGACCGAGTCAGTCGGTCCAAAAACCGATTCTGTAAACCGAGGAATGGTCAGTTCGGTCTACAGTTTTGGAAAAAATCCGACCTGACCGATTGATGTGCGCCCCTAATGAAAAACAATTAACCACTAATAATTTTCAAATCCAATTTCTATTCTCTAAGAGTGTAAGTCCCCGCCTCCAACTGAACAACCCTAACTTACGTGTTTTTTAAAATAAGTTTCCTTCCTTTCTACAGTTCAAAGGTGTATTTAGAGCTGCTTTTGTAACACCCACATTTTGACAAAGGGGTAAAATAATAATTTAATACATCAGGGGCAATATTATTATTCAGGGGTAAAATAGTAATTGTACATATTAGGGGCAAAACTGTCATTCAAGGGTAAAATAGTATTTTTATACATCAGGAGCAAAACAGTCGTTCAGGGATAGTATAATAATTTTACACACGAGCAAATCAGTCACTCAGGGGTAAAATAGTCATGTTACCAAAAGTCGAGGATGCTTACTTGAGGAAACATCACTCCCCTATGTTACATACCCAAAAATGCATTATAGTGCTAAGACACTATTATACCGTGATGTTTACGTGAGGAAGCATCACCGACCCAATATTGTTTATCCGAGAAAATATTATAGTGTTAAGGCACTATTATGTCGTGATGCTTACCCAAGGAAGCATCACTGACCCAATGCAGCTTACCCGGGAAGCATCATATTGTTAATGTACTATTATGCTTTTCGCAGAAATGGCCCGACGGTAGATGAATGTCCTTTCGCTTCTGTATCTTTACTTGTATAAATGTTAGTAAGACATATATAGGGAGGAGGTGTTGTTTGGAAATTCATAAAGCTTACTCGAGGATGCTTAGAAAAGAACACATCATTGTCCCGTATAGCTTACCCGAGGAAGCATCATTGCCCCTATGTTGTATACCCGAGAATGCATTATAGTGCTAAGACACTATTATGCCGTGATGCTTACTTGAGGAAGCATCACTAACCCTATGTTGTATACCCGAGAATGCATTATAGTGCTAAGACACTATTATGCCGTGATGTTTACTTGAAGAAGCATCACTAACCCTATGTTGCATACCCAAGAATGCATTATAGTGCTAAGGCACTATTATTTCGTGATGTTTACCCAAGGAAGCATCACTGATCCGATGTTGCATCCCTACTAATGTGAAGCTTACCAGGGAACACATCATAGTGCTAAGGCACTAGTATGCCGTGATGCATACTCGAGGATGCATCACTAGTAGTTGCAGTCGATGGGTATCTTTTGCCCTTATTTTCTTTACTAGTAGAAATGCTAGTAAAACATATATATGGGAGGTGTTGGTTAGAAGTTGATGCATCATTGTCCCGTGTAGCTTACCCGAGAATGCATTATAGTGTTAAAACACTATTATGTCGTGATGTATACTCGAGGATGCATCACAGGTTTGCAGTCGATGAATGTCCTTTCCCCGTCTTTTTTTTACTTGTGGAAATGTCGGTACGCGACATATATAGGGAGGAGGCGTTGGTTGGAAATATATGATGCTTACTTGAGGAAGCATCAATGACGCTATGAAGCTTACCCGAGGATGTTTATACTAGGAAGCATCTCTGTTGCTAATTAAGAATCTTACCCGAGGAGGCTTGAATGATGCGAAAGATTATTCATCTGTGTTGCGTACTCGAGAATGCTTACTTATGCATATCTTGCGAAAGTCCCTTGTCCTATACGAACTAGAATTTTCTTGGACTTTGGCCTTGTTACATAGGTTGGAAATTTTTGAACGCGAATTTGATATGCCTAAGCATATACTTCTGAAACGATTGACCCTTGGCATCGATGTTGGCTTTGCCTTAATAGGCTCAAGTTGCTTGTCCCATTTGAAATGACCATTTGGATAAACTACATTCATGCTTGATCCTTCAAGGTACGGGTTGAGTACGTAGGCATCCGCAATGAAATGCATTAAAGTGAAACATCTTATCGCTCATATCGTCGATGATTACGACGCTTTGGAAACTCATATCATATGGCTCTATAATGTTAGGAAAAAAATGATTGTTACCGCACTTGATAAGGTAGTTGCATTCCATTTTATGGATGTTTCATACTTCCTATCAAGCCATACGGTATGAACGGAATATGTATGGCTGATGCACTCTTGGCAAGAGCAAGATCAGTTCATGCACCCACCGCTTAGTCGAAGCAGAGTTGAGGAAGTGAAAAATGAGCCTGAAATGGCCTAGGTGCTAGTTGAGTTAGGTCTGGACAATGCTCGTAAGTATGTGATGCTTTCCAAAGGCATTCACCATTGGATTTAATGGCCTTGTACCTTTTGCAGAACAAGTGTGAGTTGGAACGTTATGGAAACTACGTTTCGAGTATCATGCTTGCAAAGGAAAATCGAACTGCATTTTCCTAGCAAGAAGTGAAGCTTTAAGGCCCGATTACTGTTGTTCAAGTGGCACATCGGGGAATTCTGGCCTGCCCAGCGCATGGCACCGGGGGGTAGAATTTCCCGGTCCGTCACAACTTTGCTCAAATTTTTTTTTTACTATATACCATTCTACATAAGAAAATCCAGCGTTATGCAAGCAACAATGTCAAGCTTTTGGAGATTTCAATCAAAAGGTTTAGGATGTGTCTTGTTTTCTCATACCTTTCACAATGTTAACTACCTCAGTTAGACCTTATAATTTTTAATTTTATCTATAATTTCCTCACAACTTCAGTAATGAATGTTTGAGAAAACATCCAGAAACTGAGGTTCGTGATGCCATTGATAGATGTGACAATAATATGAAAAATCATCAATTAAGGTGTCAAAACAATTTATCTTCCAAAGGTTGGACCATCAAAAGTCTACAAAATAACCATAATCAATAATTTAGAATAAAATTTGATATGTCATATAGAGATGCATAACAATTAAAATTACAATATTTTTATCCTTAAATAAGATTCTCCTGTGGGTAAAACCTTATCAAGGATCAATGTGAGACTCAAAAATATCTCTGGACATTTTACCTTCTCATGATACAACATTATGTATGTTTGATACGTCATCCAGAATCACTTATGGTGAATCTCGTCTTAAAATATATTAGCACATTCATATGATTCTAATGCTCATCCTAATACATTATGGAGTGGAGTTACCTGTGGGTGGCTATAATTCCACATGCATATGGAACATATAGATAATCTTAATGTTTGTTTAAATTTATGAACCAAAAACTACTTGTGAGCAGCGTTGTTCTAATCGTTAAATTAAACTAAAATGGCTCAAAATATATCACATTTATAACATAAGAGTTCAGTATCACAATCATCACTCTTATCGATTGTGATTGTGGTATGAATGGTGGTGGAAGCTGTGATACTGGTGGTATTTGATTGATGTTGGTTATATTGATATTATCATGGAGGGTCATATCCAGATTTTGAGTAGAGAAAATAATATTACGCAGTTTTGGGACTAGGGTAAGTTTTAGGACTTTTATTTGCAGGAAAGATAAGTGTTTTTATTAGGGTAAATTGGGATTTTTTTTTATATTAACTAGTGAAAATAAAATAAATATTAGCAAAACAAAATTTTTAATGGTCAACCGTCGGGCCAGATACCATCCCTTAATATTTTAAATTTTAGATACCAAAGTCTGGTGTTGGTCGTTTGCTGGATACCATCCGTTAAATAGCAAAGAGAAAACACTTAATTTTTGGTAAACCATAAATATTCCTAAACTCTATTTAACTCTTAATTTTTTTAAAAAATATATAAAAATACCCTCTTATTAGAACTCGATAGATAAAGGTAACCATTAAAAGATTAAAATAACTATTTAAAAAATCCCAAAATGAATTTGACCGAATGATAAAAGGACGAAAACATCCTCTCTAGATATTAACGTAAAAAAACAAAAAATCAAAATCACTTTCTTGCTTTGTATAATTCTCGTCGTTGCCGATAAATCTCCTTTTGTTTTCCTTCTTTTTTTCCTTAAGATAGAGATTTATTTTGAGTATAATAATAGATTTTAAATCATAGGTTTAAGTTAGGGATTATGGTGTGATCATATATATTTATAGTGTTATGGATCTGTTGGTGGAGGTGGTTCAAATAATAATCTGTTAAAGAGATCAGATTTACCACTAAAAATCATTAGCAATTCTTGAAAAACTGATCGTTAATGCTTGGTTGATTTTGGTATTTAAACAGAAACCAAAAACTACTTGTAAACATCGTTATTCTAATCGTTAAATAACATTAAAAGGGCTTAAAATATACCATATTTACAACATAATAGTTCAGTATTATAATCATTACTTTTATCGATTGTGATTGTGATTGTGATTGTGATATGAATGGTGGCGGAAGTTGTGATACTGGGGGTGTTTGATTGATGTTGGTTATGTTGATATTATCATGGAGGGTCCTATTAAGATTTTGAGCAGAGAAAGTAATATTATGCAGTTTTGGGACTAGGGTAAATTTTAGGGCTTTAATTTATAAGAAAGATAAGTATTGTTATTAGGGTAAATTGAGATTTTTCTTATATTAACTAGTGAAAATAAAATAAATATTAGTAAAATAGAAATTTAATGGTCAACCGTCGGTCCAAATATCATCCTTTAATATTTTAAATGTTAGGTACCAAAGTCTGGTGTTGACCGTTTGCTAGATACCATCCTTTAATATTTTAAATATTGGGTACCAAAGACTGATGTTGGCCGTTTACTAGATATCATCCGTTAAATTGCACAAAAAGAAAACACTTTATTTTTAGTAAACCATAAATATCCTTAAACTTTATTTAAATCTTAATTTTTTCTAGAAAATACACAAAAATACCCTTACATTAGAATTTGATAGTAAATCTAACCGTTAGAAGAATAAAATAATTATTTAAAAAATCTAAAAATGAATCTTTCTATTTGACCTGAAATCGATCGATCTAGCCATGAGCAGGTTGAAGAGAGCCCTAACAGGCCTTGAAGGACCGAACCCACGTATGTGGCAAAATACGGGGATGCCTTGTGGCTAGGGGTGTCAATGGGTACCAGAATTCTCGGACCCGGCACGGAACCGGATAAATCGGGTCAGGGTCCGGGTCCTAAAATTGGACTCATTAGTGAATTTGGACCCTAACGGGTAGGACCCGATTAGACCCGAAATCTTAAGGGTCCTAATGGGTAGGATCCGACGGGTACCCGGATATTTATCTTTTTTTTATTAATTTTACCTAAAATTTCAGGACTTCGTTTAGTTTTACTTGTTTTTTTTTTTTTTTTTCATTTTTTTCTTAGATTTAATCTGTAATTAGAAAATATACATACATGTAACAATAACTTTATATGAAAAATTATTCGTTTCAAGCCAATATAAAGAATTTTTAAAAAATTATTATTGATTTTAGAGGACCGTTAAGGACCCGGACCCGTTAAATACCCGAACTTTTAATCGGGTCCGAGTCCTGGTCCACTAAATTGAGACCCGGAACCGAAACAATTAGGAACCGAACCCGATATTTTTAACAGGTTGCGGTTCCAGGTCCATTGATACCCGGGAGAAACCGGACCCGTTGACACCCCTACTTGTGGCTAGGGGTGAAAGGCCAATCAAGATCGGATATAACTGATTTTCCACGAAATCTATTTCGGTAGAGCGTATGAAGTCGATGGCCGAGGTAGAGCACTCATTGGTTTGACCGAATGATAAAAGGACGAATACACCCTCTCTAAATACTAACGTAAAAAACAAAAAATCAAAATAACTTTCTTTCTTTGTATAATTCTCGTCGTTGCCGACTCACATTTTTTTTCTTATTCTATTTTTCTTATTTTTTCCTTAAGATAGAAATTTGTTTTGAGTATAATAATAGATTTTAGATCATAGGTTTAAGTTATGGCTTATAGCGTGGATCATATCTATTTATGGTGTTGATGGATCTGTTGGTGGAGGTGGTTCAAATAATAATCTCTTGAAGAGATCAGATTTACCAACAAAAATCATCAGCAATTCTTGAAGAACAGACCGTTAATACTTGGTTGATTTTGGTATTTAAAAATTTGGATCTATAATCAACATCAAGTACCAATTTCTTTCCATCCACAATCACATCTCTCGAACTTTGTCAAGTGTTCATTCGGTTGTATTACATATGCTAGATTTCGTTATACAACAAAATCGTATGTAGTTTATTCAAAAGTAAAAATATTATGATTTAAAGGGCTAGGCTACAGAAAATTCAGGGTACCAGCTATCCCATAGGAACTACAGTAACAACTGGGATTACTGGCTTAGGTGGCACTGGATTTCTGTATGTGTGTATCGTTTAATTGCATATGGGTTAAGGAAGAATCTAAGCCTCTTTTATCAAAATCTTAAAATATTATTTTAAAATACGTAAAGACCTTAGCTTATTTATAGCAAGATTTTAGAGCTTGAAATACAACACAAACCCATTTCTAAAAGCCTAAGCTGAATGGCTTCTACGGTTATGGAAATCGATCGAATATATTGAATGCTTTTAAAGTAAATAAATAAATTACATTGAAAAGACCCAATCAATGTATATAACTACATGAATTGAAATTGATGAGAAAATAGGGCGTCTTACCAGCCGATATGAAGAAATTTGAGAATGCAACGACCGTTCATGGGTATTTTGGCTGATTACATTAACAAAGGATTTTTTCAAATCCCAGAACCCCTCCAATCGTAATTACGTACATACGTAAATTAAGCTGAAGCTAACCAAGTGTCGTCAGTGAGTGCTTTACTTCACTTTATTATTAATCTAGTCGTTTGAGCTTATATGGTGTAATGACATCTAACATGAAATATAGCTAGGTATACATACTCTTCCTGCACATCCTCTGAATGATTTTTATTCGTTTGTAAAATAAGTAGATTGATTAATGATATGTTGATTCTCTATAATTTTGTTTTTTTCTTCCCGAGTTTGGATTTTTGGGAAAAACGACAGTGTATGGATTGGGAGGGTAGTGTTAGAATTAAAAGTGAAATTATTGTTTATTTTTAAATTTAATTGTTTTGTTACCAAAATTATCTTGATGGGATCAAAGGGTCACTAGCCTATATTGTGGGTGGAAATAACAAATCCACTTTTCGCTTATATATTAATGAGAAACCTTTGGTTTGTCCCACATGGGATAAACCAAGGATGGAGTCTATCCTAATTACCACATACGTTCTATATAAGGAAAAAGAACTAGTGGATTGGATATGGACTAAGGAATGGGCTAGTGGGCAAATGCACACATGTACGGTGCTTCGCACCGAAGCACCGCGGGCTTGCTGAGCTTGCGTATGTTTTGGCGTGAGCCTTGGCGCGAGCCTGCGAGTGCATACGTGTACCCATCAAAGATCCAACGGTTTTAGATTTTAAAATTATTACAATAAATAATTTTTACCGTTTTATATTAATGGATATTAAATCAAATTAATTCAAAAAATCTTTTAATTAAAGTTTTCGAATTAAATTACTTGAATTAAATATTTCTTACCGTTTGAAAAATGACAAGCCTTCTCCTATAAAAGAAAAACCAAAATTCATTTTCAATCACCCCAGCCGCAGCTACTATCCTGTCGTCTTTTCCCCTCTTCCTGCTTTGTTTTGAGCACGTAGATAAAAATTTTTCTTTCTTATTCTGCTGTTAAGTTCGCAACGGGCCAACGAATTTTGGCTAGCTGGGTTGGTATCAGGTGGTTTTACCATGGATTCTATTTGTCCTCACTAGTGGTATAGCAACACTCTTTCTAGAGGTGAACCCGACAAATATCGATTTAAGGGCAGTCTGTTGAACAGGCGACTCCATCTTTCTGTGTGTGTGTTTGTCTGAAGTCTGCTGCGGTTTCTTCTAACCCTTAACTATTTTCAATCTTCTGTTTGGTTTGTTCTCTGTTACAGGATCTTTTAGCAACAATCTTAACTCGATATATCGTTTATTTTGAAAATTTTACTTCTGTAACAATGGTGGAGACTGATGTTGACAGACCTCAGAAATTTTCTGGAAAGGACTTCAAGAGATGGCAGTCAAAAATGTTATTTTTCCTGAGTTTCCACATGCTAGATGATATGGTTCTGAAGCCGTTTGATGAGTCTCTAAATGAACCTGAAAAATTACAGGACTTAGAAAGTTGGAAGAAAAGTAATTATATGGCCAAAAATCATATCTTAAACTGCCCAGAAGATGCTTTATATGATTTCTACAATGCTAAGGATAACTTTTATGCTTACAATTTATGGACTGCACTACAAGATAAATATGAAGCAGAAACAGCAGGAAGTAAAAAATTCCTAGTTGCACGTTTTCTGGAATATAAAATGATGAATGATAAATCAGTGGTTGATCAGTTTCTGGAGCTGCAAAAAATTATTAATGAAATAAATTGCTGAAGGAATGGTTATTGACGAAACATTTCAAGTTTCTGCTGTTATTGAAAAATTGCCAAATTCCTGGGCTGAATACAAGAGAAGACTAAGGCATGAAACTGGTGAAATTTCCACGGTAGAATTGGGCAAGAAAATCCAAGTTGAAGAATTGTTGTGTTCAAAGGACAAGAATGTTTCTTCTGCAAGAGACATGTCAAACAAAGCTCACGTTCTCGAACACAAATTTTCTACTCTAAGTCTGGACCACAACAAGCGCAAGCCTGGCCCACAAAGAAAAGGTACCTTTCAAAAACCAAAATCTTCTATTGGTAAAATTAAGGGAGCATGTTATGTTTGTGGTGCATCTGGCCATATGGCAATTCATTGTAGAAAACGCAAAGATGCGAATTTTAAGAAAACAAATGTAAATTTAATTGAAAGTAGTAAAAATGATTTTTCTGGCACGGCGTCTGAGGTTAACTTAGTTACCAATGTGAGAGACTGGTGGGTAGACTCTGGAGCTACCAAACATGTATGCGGAAGTAAAGACATGTTCACCTCCTATCAGACGGTAGGAGGAGGAGAAAAACTCTATATGGGTAATTTATTTGCAGCACAGGTTGCAGGAAAAGGAAAAATTTCGCTGAAGCTCTCTTCTAGGAAAATTCTTACATTGTATGAAGTTTTACACGTACCAGACATCTGCAAGAATCTCGTTTCAAGTGGTGTACTAGATAATAAGGGCTTTAAGATTGTATTTGAGTCTGGGAAAGTGATTATCACTAAGGGAAAGGATTTTTTGGGAAAGGGCTATAAGGCTGAAGGCCTATACAAATTATATGTAACCTCTGCTGAAGTTAATAAAGTTGATTCTTCTTATGTTGTTGTCTCATTGAATATCTGGCATGGTAGACTTGGTCATGTAAATTATAATTCAATGAACAAATTGGCAAACTCTGGCTGCATTCCAAAATTAAAATTGGAATATGAACATAAATGTGAAGTTTGCGTAGAATCAAAATATGCAAAGAAGCCCTTTAAGAAAAATGTCCACAGAAATTCTAATCCCTTAGAGTTAATTCACACAGACTTAGTTGATATGAAATCAATCCAAACCAGAGGTGGTAAAAAATGGTTTGTCACTTTCATAGATGACTGTACTAGATACTGTCATATATACTTGCTTAAAGGAAAAGATGATGCTTTAGAAGCATTTAAATTATATAAATTAGAAGTAGAAAACCAATTGAACACCATAATTAAAACCATTAGATCTGACCGTGGGGGTGAATATGTAATCCCTATAGGAGACTTTTGTGCACAACATGGCATTATTCATGAGGTAACTCCTCCTTATTCACCACAATCTAATGGAGTGGCTGAACGGAAAAACCGAACCCTTAAGGAGATGATGAATGCCATGTTAATCAGTTCAGGACTACCGACGAACTTGTGGGGGGAGGCCGTCCTCTCAGCTTGCTATATCCTGAACAGAGTGCCCCTTAAAGGATCATTCAAATCACCCTATGAATTAAGGAAAGGCAAACAACCCTCTTATGGATACCTCAAAGTGTGGGGGTGTTTAGCCAAGGTCTCTATTCCTCCACCTAAGAGGACTAAAATAGGACCTAAAACAGTTGATTGTGTCTTCATAGGATATCCCGAACACACCACTGCTTATAGGTTTATGGTTGTGAGTTCTGAAAACACAGAAATTGGTGTGAACACCATTACGGAATCTAGGGATGCTACATTTTTTGAAAATGTGTTTCCGTTGAAATCTGAATCTCGCATGATATGTGATGATCCCCTAGATGTCCCTTCTTTTAGCCATATTTTACCGATAGAAAAAGATGAACCTGTTTATGAACCTAAAAGAGGCAAAAAACTTAGAATATAAAAATCTTTTGGGCCAGACTTCATAACCTGTTTAGTTGAAACTGATCCACAAACCTATAAAGAGGCCATGACTTCGTCTGAAGCTCCATGGTGGAAAGAATCCATTATTAGTGAGATGGATTCTATTGTTCAGAATGAAACCTGGGAGATAGTAGATTTACCTCCAGGGTGCAAACCCATAGGTTGTAAATGGATCTTCAAGAGAAAACGTAAGGTAGATGGAACTGTGGAAAAGTATAAAGCTAGACTAGTATTTAAGGGCTATAAACAAATAGAAGGTGTAGATTTCTTTGACACTTATTCACCTGTCACTAGAATTACTTCCATTGGGATGCTAATTGCAATCGCTGCAATTCATAACCTAGAAATACATCAAATGGATGTAAAAACTGCGTTCCTAAATGGTGAATTAGAGGAAGAAATTTATATGGACCAACCCAATGGCTTTGTAGTGAAGGGTTATGAAAACAAAGTGTGTAGACTTAAAAAAGTCTTTATATGGCTTGAAACAAGCACCAAAACAATGGCATGAAAAATTTGATCATGTAATGTTCTCTAGTGGATTTAAAATAAATGAAGCTGACAAATGTGTGTACAATAAATCTGTCAATGATGCATGTGTGATTGTATGCTAATATGTTGATGATATGCTTATACTAGGTACAACCTTAGAAATCATTAATTCCACTAAGAACATGTTGAGTGAGAACTTTGACATGAAAGACTTAGGTCCTGCTGATGTAATCCTAGGGATGAAAATTAGAAAGGAGTTTAATGGATTCAATCTCAGTCAATCTCATTGTATTCAGTCAGTTCTTAAGAAATTTAACCAGTTTGATAGTAAACCAGCAAGTACTCCATTTTACCCTTCTTGCAAACTCAAGAAAAACAAAGACAATGGAGTCTCGCAACTTGAATATTCACGTGTCATAGGAAGTCTGATGTATTTAATGAACTGCACAAGGACAGACATTGCCTATGCTGTGAGTAGACTAAGTAGGTATACCTGTAATCCGGGACATGAGCATTGGGATGCACTTTTCAGAGTGTTGAGGTATCTTAAATACACTTTAAACTACCGTTTGAGTTATGAAAGACACCCCGCTGTTCTTGAAGGATACTGTGATGCAAACTGGATAGCAGACTCAGAGGAGTCTAAGGCTACGAGTGGATACCTATTCACTCTAGGATGTGGATCAGTGTCTTGGAAGAGTTCCAAACAGACATGTATCGCTCGATCCACTATGGAATCCGAGTTTATTGCGTTAGATAAAGCAGGAGAGGAAGCCGCTTGGCTAAGATGTTTTTTAGAAGACATTCCTCTCTGGCATAGGCCTGTGCCAGCTATATCTATACATTGTGATAGTCAAGCTGCAATATCTAATGCTAAAAACAGCAACTATAACGGAAAATCTATTCATATTAGGAGAAGACACAATTCTGTAAAACAACTAATCTCAACTGGCGTTATTTCTGTTGACTTTGTGAGGTCTAAGGAGAATATCGCGGACCCTTTGATGAAAGGCTTGTCCAAGGAGATAGTTAGTAATGCATCGAGGGGGATGAGACTTAAGCTCATAAATTAAAAATTGCCATGAAGGATACTCAACCTTACTGACTGGAGATCCCAAGATCAAGGTTTTGAATGAGACAACTAATTTGTGGCGGGTAAAAATTAAACACTATCAGAGAATTATTTTCTCTGTCCCTTCCCTATGGTGTAGACGTGATAGTATGACTGCATGTAAGGATGATTTATAGTAAAGTCTTAATGAGTTATATAGTTTCAATTTAAGATTGAAATGGGGTGTAGCAGTTAACACTCTTGATAGAACTCACTTATCTGAATGAGGAAGTGGGTCGCTTCCTTTGAGAATTGAGATGATTCTCTAGAGCATTCTGAGAAACGGGATATGTCCAGGGCTAAAACGGACACAACGACGTGAACTTAACAGCATTCTTGAGAGATATCTCGCGTAAGGAGCTATGGATGAATTACACCAAACGATGGCAGTTCAAGACATCGCCTTCACTGTCCATCAAGTAGTTCCGGTACTTCTCACTAAGCAAAGGTTCAATTCCATATGGTCACCTTTTGCTTAAGAGGTATGTCTCGTTTTCCGGTTTTCTGATTTATCGCTTTCTTAATTCATGTGGGGGATTGTTAGAATTAAAAGTGAATTTATTGCTTATTTCCAAATTTAATTGTTTTGTTACCAAAATTATCTTGATGGGACCAAAGGGTCACTAGCCTATATTGTGGGTGGAAATAACAAATCCACTTTTCGCTTATATGTGAATGAGAAACCTTTGGTTTGTCCCACATGGGATAAACCAAGGATGGAGTATATCCCAATTACCACATACGTTCTATATAAGGAAAAAGAACTAGTGGATTGGATATGGACTAAGGAATGGGCTAGTGGGCAAATGCACACATGTACAGTGCTTCGCACCGAAGCACCGCGGGCTTGCGGAGCTTGCGTGTGTTTTGGCGTGAGCCTTGGCGCGAGCCTGTGAGTGCATACGTGTACCCATAAAAGATCCAACGGTTTTAGGTTTTAAAATTATTACAATAAATAATTTTTACCGTTTTATATTAATGGATATTAAATCAAATTAATTCAAAAAATCTTTTAATTAAAGTTTTCGAATTAAATTACTTGAATTAAATATTTCTTACCGTTTGAAAAATGACAAGCCTTCTTCTCCTATAAAAGAAAAAACAAAATTTCAATCACCCCAGACGCAGCTACTATCCTGTCGTCTTTTCCCCTCTTCCTGCTTCGTTTTGAGCACGTAGATAAAAAAATTTCTTTCTTATTTTGTTGTTAAGTTCGCAACGGGCCAACGAGTTTTTGCTAGCTGGGTTGGTATCAGGTGGTTTTATCATGGATTCGATTTGTCCTCACTAGTGGTATAGCAACACTCTTTCTAGAGGTGAACCCGACAAATATCGATTTAAGGGCAGTCTGTTGAACAGGCGACTCCATCTTTCTGTGTGTGTGTTTGTCTGAAGTCTGCTGCGGTTTCTTCTAACCCTTAACTATTTTCAATCTTCTGTTTGGTTTGTTCTCTGTTACAGGATCTCTTATCAACAATCTTAACTCGATATATCGTTTATTTTGAAAATTTTACTTCTGTAACAATGGTGAAGACTGATGTTGACAGACCTCAGAAATTTTCTAGAAAAGACTTCAAGAGATGGCAGTCAAAAATGTTATTTTTCCTGAGTTTCCACATGCTAGATGATATGGTTCTGAAGCCGTTTGATGAGTCTCTAAATGAACCTGAAAAATTACAGGACTTAGAAAGTTGGAAGAGAAGTAATTATATGGCTAAAAATCATATCTTAAACTGCCTAGAAGATGCTTTATATGATTTTTACAATGCTAAGGATAACTTTAATGCTTACAATTTATGGACTGCACTACAAGATAAATATGAAGCAGGAACAGCAGGAAGTAAAAAATTCCTAGTTGCAAGTTTTCTGGAATATAAAATGATGAATGATAAATCAGTGGTCGATCAGTTTCTGGAGCTGCAAAAAATTATTAATGAAATAATTGCTGAAGGAATGGTTATTGACGAAACATTTCAAGTTTCTGCTGTTATTGAAAAATTGCCAAATTCCTGGGCTGAATACAAGAGAAGACTAAGGCATGAAACTGGTGAAATTTCCATGGTAGAATTGGGCAAGAAAATCCAGTTGAAGAATTGTTGTGTTCAAAGGACAAGAATGTTTCTTCTGCAAGAGATATGTCAAACAAAGCTCACGTTCTCGAACACAAATTTTCTACTCTAAGTCTGGACCACAACAAGCGCAAGCCTGGCCCACAAAGAAAAGATACCTTTCAAAAACCAAAATCTGCTATTGGTAAAATTAAGGGAGCATGTTATGTTTGTGGTGTATCTGGCCATATGGCAATTCATTGGAGAAAACGCAAAGATGCGAATTTTAAGAAAACAAATGTAAATTTAATTGAAAGTAGTAAAAATGAGTTTTCTGGCATGGTGTCTGAGGTTAACTTAGTTACCAATGTGAGAGACTGGTGGGTAGACTCTGGAGCTACCAAACATGTCTGCGGGCTTGCGGAGCTTGCGTGTGCTTTTGCGTTTGCTTTTGCGTGTGTTTTGGCGTGAGCCTTGGCACGAGCCTTGGCGTGTGCCTGGCGTGTGCCTGCGAGTGCATACGTGTACCCATCAAAGATCCAACGGTTTTAGATTTTAAAATTATTACAATAAATAATTTTTACCGTTTTATATTAATGGATATTAAATCAAATTAATTCAAAAAATCTTTTAATTAAAGTTTTCGAATTAAATTACTTGAATTAAATATTTCTTACCGTTTGAAAAATGACATGCTTTCTTCTCCTATAAAAGAAAAAAAAAATCATTTTTCAATCACCCCAGACGCAGCTACTATCCTGTCGTCTTTTCCCCTCTTCCTGCTTTGTTTTGAGCACGTAGATAAAAAAATTTCTTTCTTATTCTGCTGTTAAGTTCGCAACGGGCCGACGAGTTTTTGCTAGCTGGGTTGGTATCAGGTGGTTTTATATTGGATTCGATTTGTCCTCACTAGTGGTATAGCAACACTCTTTCTAGAGGTGTAACCGACAAATATCGATTTAAGGGCAGTCTGTTGAACAGGCGACTTCATCTTTCTGTGTGTGTGTTTGTCTGAAGTCTGCTGCGATTTCTTCTAACCCTTAACTATTTTCAATCTTCTGTTTGGTTTGTTCTCTATTACAGGATCTCTTAGCAACATGTAATGCTTCAAACTTATAAGAAGAAAAAAAAATCATTAGCAAATTGGGTATTCGTCAAAGAATTAAGTTATCTATATGAAAAATGTTTATTAACATCGTACAAGTTATGTTGGACGTCAATTTATACAGAAAGACAATTGCTAGTCATTCACCTAATTGATGGATAGAAAAGTATGACATGGAGTCAATTCACACAGAATACTAAACCTATGGCATTGGAGTCTTTTTAGTACAAAAAAAATGTTTATCATATCATATCATAAAAAATAAAAATAATATAAAATAAGAATTTTTAGTTAGAAAATATTCTCATAAATTGGAGGATGTTAAAAAAATAAAATAATATATTATGAAATAATTTTAAAAAAAGTTTATTCAAATAATTTTAATAATGGTTAAATTAGCGTTGAGTATCCCCAGTTATTGTTAATATTACCACATTCAGTATTACATTTGAAATCCAACCATCGAAAGCAACAGTCTATAAATATTGTTAAAAAATATACCATTGTCGACTGTTGCAAACGATATTGCATTTAAAATCTAAATAATACCGAAAACAACATTCTATGCTCCTTAATAATTCTATTAATATTGCTCCTTATGAATATTTTTTGTTCAAAGGTTAAAACTGATCATCAAAAACAAAGGTTTGTTGAAGATGAGATTTTGGGTGGATAAATCGATCGAGTAAACTTTCATCACCAAAATGATTTGCTGTTAGTGCATCATCCAGTGCGAAGACAATCAATAGATTGTAAAATTGGTAACACCATCCATTACTGCCTAAAAAAAAGATTAACAATCATTAGATTATTAAATTAACAACATTCATTACCGCCAATAGTCTCAATACACCCAAGATTAAACTCTTAACAACCATTTAATCATCACCGTCACATGTAAAGCGAAAATAAATTTTTTTGAGGCTTCCAAGTTAAAATAGTTTTCAGATAAAAATAGAAAGCTTTCTAAGAATACCGAACATTGATGCAAGAAAATAGAGATGGTAGAGTAAGAAAGTGAGTGACAAAGAAGAGAGAAAGCAGAGAAGAAGAGGAGAAGTTGGCAGTTGAAGAAGAAAGAAAGGGGATACCAAATTATGTTTTTTTATTTTTATTAGTGTAAGGGCAATATAGATATTTCATCATTAAAAAATATCTCTTTAGACAAAATCTAACCCCATATAACCGTGAGTATCCTCCAATTTATGAGAATATTTTCCAATTGAGGATTCTAAAATAAACATATTCAGTATGTCAATTTGTGCATTTGAGCAATGTTGTTTCTGATCACATATAATTGATCAACTCGGCATTTCATAATAATAATAATAATAATAATAATAAATTAGTAGACCAGTTCGAGGGGTGAAGCTCCTAGGAGGGCCGGTTAGTCTGGATGCTAACTTTTGCAACGAGATGTTCCAACACAGAGTGGAGAAGACTCTACAGTTAATGGAGTCCCTGAAGCTTCTACAGGATCCACAAAGTGAATTGCTCCTCCTCAGAAATTGTGCTGGGGTATCTCGCTTGTACTTCACCATGAGGACCACCAACCCCTCTGTCCTGCACCAGTCAGCTGATTATTATGACCAGCGTTTATGTCAGCTCCTTAGACACTTGGTCACCAGTGATGGTGCTGGCTTTGGTCCCTACCAGATGCGCATAGCCTCGTTGCCCATGAAGGACGGGGGTCTAGGGTTTACACGATGAAGGATTCTAGATATTACAGCTACCTTGCCTCTTGTCTCCAGACAACCCAGGTCCAGAACACCATTCTCCAAGTGGATAAAGACACGGTACGGCATCTTAGCTTCCAGCAAGCCTTTCTCAGCTTCAGTCAGGTCTGTGGGCTCCCCATTTCTACTATCAGTATTAAAGCAACTGCCCCCCGTCCCATGCATTCTCTGGCAGTGTTATACTTTGAGATGGTGAAGAAGGGCATCCCCAGCAGTTTCACTCATACTGAACGCGATTGTATCTTATGGCAATGTAATAGGCTGAGCCACGCGCAAGACTACCTCAAAGCTATTCCAATTGCTGGGCTACACCAATCCATTGATCCTCGCCAATTCAGGGCTATACTTTGTTATAGGCTTGGCATTGCTATGTTCGTGGACGGTAGCACATGTTCCTTCTGCGACAGAGAAATGGATGCTTTTGGGGATCACGCTTTACATTGTGCTAGTGAGGTGGGTCTCAAATTCAGGTATGATCTAGTAAGAGACGTGGTGGCAGACATGTGCTTTAAAGCTGGTGTCTCGGCCCGTAAGGAAGTCAAGCTGGGATTATTATCTGACAATGCAAGCGCTCTTAGGCCCGCGGATATTGTGGTATACAACTGGGAGGGCGGTCGAGACGTGTGCTTTGACGTCACAGGGGTGTCCCCTTTTGCAGGAGGCGTGAGGGTCGTGTTTACGCCTGGGATTTCCATTGACAACGCTGTTACGCGCAAACGTAATAAATATTTGGACAAATGTAACGAGCATGGATACGGCTTCGGAGTTCTCGCCTTTACGACTCTGGGGGAGTTGGGAGAAGACACGGTTGGCTTCATGACGAGACTGCAGAACTGCATGGCTAGCCACGAGTATAACAATAAAGTTGGGGATTCCCTTTTCTTTAGATTAGGCATTTCCATTCAGAAAGGGGTAGGGACTCAGCTTGTGGCTGGGCTCCCTACCAACGCTATGTAAAAATGCTTTTCTCCCTTTAATGAAAGTCTTCTTCATAATAAAATAAAAATAATAATATAATAATAATAATAGTATCGTTAAAAATGTGGATCTATGACATGATAATATCGTAAATTGTAAAAAACTATGAGCCTTGATGCATAAACTGCTATAACATTTCTCGTATCGATCCAACTGCTATGCCCCCATAAAAAGTGCCTATCTCATATGTAAAACTATCAAAATTCATCGTCATTTTATTAGGAAGAAGAAAAGTTTGATCAGAGGGTGTAGCAAAAAATTGCCGCAACTATCAATTTTCATCACCAGTTAGTTAATTAGGAAGAAAACAAGCTTGGTTAGAGGGTATAAAAAAAAATTACAGAAAACTATTAATTTTTGTTATTTTATTAGGAAGAAAAAAAGTTTTTTCAGAGGGCATAACAAAAAGGTATAGAAAATATTAATTTTCAACATTATTTTATTAATTAAAAAGAAAATGAGCTTGGTTGGAAGGTATAACAAAAAGGTATGGGAAACTATCAATTTTTATCGTAATTTTGATAAATTATTTTTATCCATCCAACGATTTTAATCTTCTCTCATATCCATCCAACTGCGGCCATGGAAACTGTCTACCTGATCAATAAGACAACTATCAATTTTCATCATCATTATGTGATAGACACATTTTTATGTCTGATTTGTCTCAATTCTTTATATTGATAGTGCTCAATTGTGTACTAATTATGTTATTTTATGTGTTTGTAGGCATTTTTGGGAAATAAGCATTATTTGAAAAATTGGATCAAAAAAATGTTAAAGGCACCCAGGAAATTTACTAAAGGCACCCAACAAAAAATAATAAAGGCACCTGTACTTTGGATTTGGGCACCCCCTTTATTTTCAAAATTTAAAGTAAAAATATGGCGAGGATATTTCTTCTTTCTATCTGCGTGAATAGCCAAGATTGCAAAGTTTTTTAAGACAAGAATAGTTGCTTGCTTTATTTGCAAGAGTTTGAACAAACTTGGAAACGTGAAAATACCAAATATCTTGTGAATTGGTGGACGCAGTTAAATAACAGAAGGATATTTCTCGACAATCTGTGAGAATATATTCTCGAATGTAAATAGAGTGGAGAGGTTTATTTTTGAGTTGAAGAAGGAAACAAAATCAAGCATATAATTCTCGAAGGAAACAGTTCACGCAGAATATCATTGATTAAGAAAAATATCATCGAAAATTTATTTTTCCTTACTGCCGAGATTGATCTTATTGAATGAAAAGATTTGGAAGAGTTATAGGGTCTGTTTTAGTATAAATAGAGAAGGTTAGAAAGCAGGGGGGTGGCCGGAGAGGCCGGAAACGAAAGAATCAAAATCCATAAAAAATGCTCGTGATGAAGAAGATGAAGAAATCGTTGCTAAAAGGTTGAAGTTTACGTGGCCAAAAAGTTGAAGATTCTGTTGCTAAAGATTTTAACTTTGCAACATTTATCTTCAGTGAAACATTTTTCCTTTTGTAACAGTGAGTCTGTAACGCCTATAAATGTTGTGAATTTCCTGTTTTTCATTATTTTCACTCTTTTTAATCATTTGTAAACATTTTGAGCCATGAACCATAATTTTGAGCAAGAGTTTAATATGAGGAGCTAAACCCCTTTTAAACTGAGGCGACAGATGAAGCTATTTTTCCAAAAATTATGTGGTAATATTTGTTTAATTAATTTATGCAATTCTTTTATAATTATTTGCCTTGGTTAAAAATTGATTTAATGATTTTAATTGAACAATTGTGATTTCTTTTGATGGTACATGCTTGGCCTAGGTTTTTGATGTTCCATGCTTTCGTTTCACAATTGTTATTTTGAAAATCTACTTGTTGTAATATTTTGGAATCAAATTAAACATAAGAATTGCATAATTATAATTATTGAATTAAATCACTTTATAAATGGGAAAATAGTGGAATCTTAGCCTCAGTTTTCTCTCAATCTTGTTATCAATTTTATTTGAGTTTTGTTATTTTTAGTCTTAGAAACTAGGTTTAAATCCAAATCTTCAGAAGTTCGAGAGTTTGAAACCTTTTCTTACCACTACAAAAAAACCATTAATGTTTGGAGCCGCCAACGCGGACTTTTTTTAGATTTGTTTTTAGTTTTAATTAGGTTAATTAGTTTAGTTAGATTTCTATTTTATTTTTTTATTTCTATTTGTTCTATTTTATGTTTTTGGGTATTTTTCTTTGTATTACAGGTTTGGATCAAAAAGAAATTGGAGCCAAAGATTATATTGATTGATTAAAGACTTATATTCAAAGAAAAATCGAAAAGAACGGAAAAAGAAGACAAGACTTTTTTTTTAGTTAATTTTTTTTAGGGTTTTTATTTTTCTTTTTAGAAAACTGTATTAGGAAATTCTTATTATTTTTGTAATTATTTTATGTATTTTTGTGTTTTTTCTTATCTTTGGACTTCGGACTTCGGACTTTGAACTTTTGAACTTTATTATTATTTTTAAACCTACAGTAGGGTATTAAATATAAACTACAACAGAGAAGGACTAAAATTACGATATTATCTCAGCTCCTCGGGTTCATACACTGACACAGGAGTCGATGGCCCGAGTCGACTACAAACGGTTCATCGCCCGTCTGGAACGGGAGGTAAGACTCGATCAACCCACGAATCCCTTGCATGTGGGTATATTGTATTCCTTTGTATGCATATATGTTGAGGAACTGAATACGGATTTATTTTCTAGTAAAGGGCAAAGACTGGCCATATAAGATAAGGACTCGGATTTCATCACCGTTTCCTTCTTGCCCGCCTTAAGAACACGTTACATAACGCGAACCTGATCCTTAAAATTTGACTAGAAAGAAGACCGATAGGGTATCGAGCTTACTGGAAAGTCATTCAAAAGGACTGTATTGGTTACTCTGTTAGGCTAACTCAAAGTTCAGGAAGATTATTTTAAGTAGATTCGAGTCTCATTGTACCCAAGGAAACGTTGCCAAAGAGGCAGGGTTATCAAAGCTCCTTAGAGCTCATCCTTCTTTTATTCGACTTAATCTAATTCGAATCGTTCTAAGAGATTTGTTAAAACTATAACTAGTTTCCTTTTGGAAGAATATAAGTTGGTCTAAAAACAATCTAAGTGGAGGCATCATGATTTTTGTTTGCTATATTCAGTAGGTTTGATTTGGTTGAGTCGGCCTTATTTGTGTTTGTTTATAACCCCTTCCGGTAGGATTTATTTTTAGAGTTTAATTTTGTAAATATATTAAGAAGCTTTTGTTAGAAAATGTCAAACTGGTATTATGAATACCAATACAATGAATATCCGAATGAATTTTAAAATAAACACTATTCGTACTATCAGCATGGTGTGGATAGTAGTCGGGACCACCACCAACCCTTTGGAGGTTATTGCTCATACCAGGGTGATCCCAATTACTATTCATATACACACCCGTCTTATGAACATTAAAATGATCAAAATTCGAGTTCTTTGTCTTTGAGGGATGCCTTAAAGCATATGCAATATAGTACTTATAATGAACCTATTATGCCTCTAGAGGAATCACACGAGCAGTTGTGATCTAGTACTCCTTATGATCCATTTTTTTCTCTAGACGAATCCCTCAAGCAGTTGACTGAGAGTATAAATGGATTGAATGAAAGTCTTGCAAAGAGTACTATTACTCAAAATGATCTTAATTTCTAATATAGTGCTACCCTTGATAATTGTTCACCTATTCAAGAGGGCGAGGATAGAATTGGTAACACTACCTATTTAGATAAGGTTCAAACATCTTCATTTTATTATGATGATGAGGATAGTATTGGTGAAGAACTTGAAATATACAATTGGAGTGATCAAGAAATTGTCACTCCAATTGTGCTTCATGATAGTGTTATTTCTGGATCAAATCCAAATAATTTTAATGATTATTCACCTACTCAAAAGGAAGAGGATTTGACTAGAGATACTACTGTTTTATACGATGTAGAATTTTCTTGTTTTGAAGCCGATAATGGTTTAGAGGAACGAGTTTGTCCTGAGACTAGTGATTTAGAGTCTAACGGTTCGAAGACAATAGCCTCTGACGAAGATGATAGACTCTTAGAGAATTTTAATGTGATAGAGGATAATTTGATTCAGGTTGATAGAATAGTTTCCCTAGTGGATTTTGTTGTCCTAGACACCCAACCTTTTCAGGTCCCAGAGGCTCAAATACCAGTGATCTTAGGTCGTCCCTTTCTAGTTACATATAATGTCTTCATCAATTATGGAAATGGAATAATTAATTTTTCTTTTGGTAACTTGACTATTGAACTGAATCTATTTAGTATGAGTAGACAACCTTCTTATGAGATCTATGATTTAGAAGAAGTGAACATAACTAGTACTTCAGTGCAGAAATCTTTGCCAAACACTTTGTTAGAAGATCCATTAGAGAAATGCCTAGCCCACTTTGGGTTTGATGTTGACGATGATAGTGTTATTAATGAGGTGAATACTTTTTTAGATCCTTCACCTTTGATGGACACGTATAATATATGGAAAGCTAAGTTTGAACTTCTACCAGTTTATAAGTCTATCTTATTTCCTTCTATAGAGGAAGCTGAATGTAGTTCTTACCTTAAGGACCCTAGAATCCAACAACAGTTTTTAGTCCATCTGAGAGTAATGTCCACCTTAAGTTTGGGGGTACCGATGATTCTTGTGATTGTCAAGTATCCCTTCTTGGGACTTGACATATGCACCTCTACCATTTTTCAAGATCATCTTCAAACTAGATTCCCTAAGCCTGTTGATTTTAGAAAGAAGTTCAGTTGTTAGAGACCCATCCTATGGTTGATGTGGTTTACCCATGAAATAATACAAAGATTGAATTTGTCTTCCCACCAAAATATTTTCTTCCATATGTGGGAACGTTTGAATTTCAAATATGTTAGTTATTAAGTTTTGAGACTAAGCCTAATTACTTTAGGAGATTAGAATCGACACATTTGCTTAAGAATGACCATCATTTTAATAGTAGTCAACTGTGTGGGTCAAATCTGATTGACTTTGAGGATCCACAATTATTCAGGTTATTATTATGTGCCTTAAATTTATTATTTGAGTTTTTCCAGACTCTACAACCTGATCCTCCGGATCCTACCTATGAAGAAATTCAACCTATGAAAATATTTTATCTAGACCCTTTTATAGAGCCTGTAACTGAACCACAACTAGTAGTTGTCTTAAACAAGACACTAGATAGGGGTGTACTTTGTTTGTTCACTTTCTGGGTCTGCTGCAGTTTCCTTCTATTTTGGATAGCATTATTTTATTCTGATGACCCACAGTTGTTCCGACTATTTCTATATGATTCTATGAGGTGACTAATTCTTTCTTAGTCTGGATGAAGACTTTAAACTTAGCACTTCTTGGGAGGTAACCCATGCTCATGCGACATGTTGCTATCTTTCCTTAACTATTTTCTTTCGATTGGTAACAATTTCTCCTTGTTCATTCTTTTAATAATTCATCTTTAGAACATTGAGGACAATGTTAAATTTAAGTTTGGGGGTAGGGGAGAAACTTTTAGTGAAATATGAAACTCCAAAGTCTAGAAACTTGTGAACAATTCTGGATGACACTAACAATTCTAGGTAGATAGAAACTTAGCTCTTTTTCTATGGGAATTGGTGTGCCCAGCTAAATGGTCTATTCATAAAAGGATACCTAGCTCAGGTGTTAGAAATAACATGTTAGTTGTCACCATATCTCGGAGTCTATCTCGACCATATCACTTTCTGTTTTATTGTTACAATTTTTTGTGTTTCTTTAAGTGATTTGGTGGGGCACCCATATCGAATTGTTATCGCCGTAGGGTGAAGTAGAGTCTTTGATAGCAACATGTGTGTTCTCCATGTCTCTGTCGCCTAAGTAAGCATGGAACGCAGAACACATGAGAACCATCATGTAAGATGCTGATAAGGAGCATGCGCTTGGATTCATTTGATCCAACCATGTTGTTAGTATATTTAAAAATAATAAATAATTTTTTTTAATAAATTGACCGCTGGGAACCTTGTATATACCAGGTAAGTCGATATTAGTTTAAGGATTAAGACCACTGGGAGCGTATCTCAATCTATTAGAATTCATCCTAGCGGCGACCTTCAGACAGTTATGGGAAACACCGATCACCTTAGTCAACATGTGCAAACTTCATCATCTCCATATCCATCTTCTAAATCTTTTCATGTGATTGAACTTTGATAGATTCTGAGTATCGTGGTTTAGCGACTATCTAAGTAGAGCTTTGTTTTCTTATATATGAATTTTAGTATGCTAAGTGCAAACTCGTGTACATTAATTGGACTCATATAGGGTAATGATTCCCATAGCCGAAGAAGTCCGATATGGACACCTATGGGTTTAAAGGCTTGTTGCACATGCTAAGTGCAATAGCGATGCCTACGAAAGTGAGTTAGGATTGATTTTTATTTCTAGATTTGATTTGCTCGAGGACTAGCAAATAATAAGTTTCGGGGTATTTGATAGACACATTTTTGTATCTAATTTGTCTTAATTATTATATTGATAGTGCTCGATTGTGTACTAATTGTGTTATTTTATATGTTTGTAGGTATTTTTGGGAAATAAACATTATTGAAAAAATTGGCTCGAAAAAGTGTTAAAGGCACCCAAGAAATTTACTAAAGGCACCCAACAAGATATGATAAAGACACTTGTATTTGGATAGGGGCACCCCCTTTTATTTTCAAAATTCAAAGTAAAAATATGGCAGGAATATTTCTTCTTTTTATCTACGTGAATAGGATTGAAATCTTGGAAAGATTTAAAGTTTTTTTTAAGACAAGAATAGTTGCTTGCCTTATTTGCAACAGTTTGAACAAACATGGAAACATGTGGACGCAGTTAAATAAGGGACGGATATTTCTCGACAATCTGTGAGAATATATTCTCGAGTGTAAATAGGGTGGAGAGGTTTATTTTTGAGCTGAAGAAGGAAACAAAATCAAGCATATAATTTTCGAAGGAAACAGTTCACGCAAAATATCATTGATTAAGAAAAATATCACCGAAAATTTATTTTTCCTTATTGTCGAGATTGATATTATTGAATAAAAAGATTTGGAAGAGTTATTAGGGTCTGAGGTTGTTTTAGTATAAATAAAGAAGGTTAGAAAACAGTGGGGGGGCTGGAGAGGCCAGAAACCAAAGAATCAAAATCCAGAAAAAATGCCCGTGATGAAGAAGATGAAGAAACCGTTGCTAAAAGGTTGAAGTTTCCATGACCAAAAAGTTGAAGATTCTGTTGCTAAAACTTTTAACTTTGCAACATTTATCTTCATTTGCAACGTTTATCTTCAGTGAAACACTTTTCTCTCTGTAACAGTGAGTCTGTAACGCTTATAAACGTCGCGAATTTCCTGTTTTTCATTATTTTCACTCTTTTTCATCATTTGTAAATATTTTGAGCTATGAACCATAATTTTGAGCAAGATATTAATATGAGGAGCTAAACCCCTTTGCCGAGACGATGGAGGAAGCCATTGTTCCAAGAAAAGTGGTATATTTTTATTTTAATTGATTTTTGCAATTTCTTTTATGATTATTTTCTTTGATTTAAAAATTGATTTAAGGATTTTATTAAACAATTGTGATTTATTTTAATAAAGCATGCTTATCCTAGGGTTTTCGATATTCTATGCTTTCGATTTACAATTGTTATTTTGAAAATCTTCTTTTGCAACATATTAGAATCACTTTAAATGTAAAGAATTGCATGAATATTGATTAGATTGAATCACTTTAATTGGTTAACGGTGAAATCCATAACCTCAGTGTTTGTGAATATTATTTTCATCTTTTATGTATAGTTTTTAGTTTAAAAATTAGTTTATTAAATCTAAAAACATTATGTTAGGAAGAAAAAAATCTTGGTTGAAAGGTATAACATAAAGGTATGAGTAACTATCTATTTTCATCATTTTTTTTAGGTAAAAAATTGTAACAGTCCATTATTTAGAGAACTTAACTGTGTCCACTGCATAATATGGACACAAATCTAGTATATTTAAAATGGAAACGTCATTTTCAATAGAATGACACTGCGGACGTACAACACACATTCACACTACATCTATAGTATGTTTGATTCGAGTAATTATGAGCTCAGGAATTGGAATCTAAGGGAATGGGTGCAATTACCCCCAACCAAAAAGAATAAAAGGTCCAGAATCGGTTTCATTGGGAATCCTCTCCTTCAAAACCGTTGTTTTCCATTTCATTCATCTAACGATGAAATGTAATCCAATTCAAGGTAATTGAAATAAAACGACTTTGTTACCCATCCCTCTTAATATATTATGGATCCTTGTTAGCAATTCGGATACGGAGGTGAAATTTGGGACGACAAACGTACGAGTATTATACTCTATGAAGTATGAATAATTCAAAAATGATGACGTATCTGTATCGACGCCGTATCAGTATCAGATATTTGGGGATACGTATCGGATACTCCATTTAAAGTATCTTTTTTATATAATTACAAACAGGATATGGGATACTTTTGGGATACTCTAGGAGGGGATACTTGTAATAACTTGACATATACTTTTATATAAAAATTATATATATTTTAAAAATTTATAAACAAAAACTATATATTTATAGATATTTATACTTATCAATATACCATATAATTATATATAAAATATATAAACCTAGTAATAACTTTTTGGCAAGCCATGTTCCTCATCTTGTTCAGAGAGAAATTTGAGCGTATATAATTTTATGCATTATTTGAAGAGAAATAAGATTGAACTCCAACTTGCTGAGGATTTAGTGTTTATTCATAGTAATTTTCATCTCCTTTCACGAAAAGATGAAAATTATATGAAAGAAGAAAGTAGAATGTGGGATATCAGTGGAGAGGCATTTGATCCACTTGACGGTTTGGGAGAACTTGAAGTTGCAAATCTTTCACTTGATGAACCAGAACTAGAAGCGATGCTATTTGATGACAACAATATTGATGGTTGATTGGGTGATGGGTGATCGAGATGTTAAATACTTTTTATTTTATTTTTAATACAATCCAACTTCCAAATAATATTTATGAGATTTTTATTTTATGTGATTTTTTACTAGAATGAATTATTATTATATAAAATAATTAAAAAAAAATAAAAGTATCCCGCCGTATCTCGTATCTCCATTTTTTGAAAATTGACGAATCCCCGTATCCGTATCTCCGTATCAGTATCAGTGTTTCATAGATTACACAGATTCAGATAATTCGTTCAAAAATCCATTCAACGGTACGTTGTTCGACAGTAATTTGCAACGGCTCGGAGTTGTGAGTTGGATCAACTAAATCGTTAAGTTGGATCGGCGAACTAACCTGACGAAATATTTGTGAATCCGAATAGATCTATGAATGAGATTCGTGAGTTGGATCGACGAACTATCGTCCGAATTATTTGTGAATCCGAATAATCCACGTATAATTCGTGGGGGCCATAAAAACCGCAACTCAAGTTCGAAATTCCATTAATTAGGACGTATTATTCGCGTCGACTCGCAAATTATACGACAAAAATACCAATGATATTTGAGCTAGGTGTTGGGCAAGAGACCAGAAGGAACTTTCCGGCCCTTTTACACCACAGATAAGAGCAGACGACCGTAGCTTATGATGTTTCTTTAGATCAATGTGGCCTTGGTACAATAGAGAGTAAGTACCTCTACAACTAGCTAACCAATCACTTTCCCATCCAGCTATTTCCTTTTTAATATCATAATACCCATACAATGGATGATCAATGATGAGTGAAGATTTTATTGGAAAAGTAAATACCTCTACAGTTCTAACTCTAGACTTCGTAATGACGAATACAGATTAATGAATAGAGACGAGTAAAGATTAATTTCAAAAAAGAAAAAAGAGAAGAGAAGAGTAAAGATTTAATAATGAAGAGAGATATGAAGAAGGGCTCTAGCCGCTCTAGCTAGATGCTACAGCCAGAGATTAAAGTCGGCCCTAACAACACAACAGAGAGAGAGAGACATCTAATGAATGCATTATATCTTCATATATGGAATATCCAAGTATGTTGATATGAGTTGATGTTGTTTGAAGTACAGTAGTATGAGATACCAGCTGTAATTATATCTACAAGTACAACCCTTTAATTGGATAGTTATGTAGGCAGAAAGGTAGCTAGATTGTGTTATCAGTTCCTAGGCCTGTGATCAATGATGACTTCCTTTTAAGTAGAACCGCTTATTTCCAATTAACATACCCAACTAAATATTTACAATACAGAAAATGACACTCCGATTACTCCATGACATACTTGACGCTACTGCTAGTATTTCTATCATATTTTATATTTTTTGTACAGTGGGAAAGAATACTTTAAATTTTGTTATATAATTATTAGCTAGTCCCATTAAAACCAAAATTGCAAGAGAAAACAAAACTTATCCATACATTAAGACTCACAATAAGATACATTGGGATGGTCATATACAAGAGTTGAATCATATTTGGAGACTCTTGAGAAAATTCTGACTTATGTGAACCATATAGGAATTAACGTGGCAATCCACACAAACTCGTCGAATACAAAGAAATACCTTTTGTCGAGATAAATGAATTAAACTAATTAAACATGACGTCTAAATTATTGTTAATCTGCTATTTAATAGCAGTTGTTATTAATCAAACAAATACTAAGTTGATTTACGCATGCATGCTTGTGTATATAAATATATTCGATCGGTATTGCCCGAGACATGGTGCATGCTAGTATGATGAACCAGAAACGTGCATGCTAGTATGTTGAACCAGAAACGTCCTCGAGTCAAATTGGCTAAAGTTCAGCGTTTAAATCAACACTCTCAATACTACGAGTATTAAGAATGTTACTAATGCTATACAAGTAAATAGAATAAATGGATTAGATACCATTCGAGAGACAACCAAGGAAAATATTCCCGAAGTGTTTTGTGATTGATCACAATAATTAAAGTGTGGGGAATTCGCACACAAATGAGGTAGCTAATAATGTGGCTAAACAGGATAGAGGTAAAACTGTCTCAATTTTCTGGAAACTGAGTCTACAATTTGGTTAAAAACTCTCGTTAGAGAAAAACAATACGTTTGAGTTTTGATTTAAGTTAATGGATTTTCTTTCCTATTAAAAACAACAACTACCAACTACCCCTTTTTCTCACATTTTTGCTAGTGTGTAATAAGAAACAACATACCCTATCTACCATCATCTCTACTACTATATATACTAGTACATCGTCTCTTTCAATTCTCACAACTCACAGCATCTCTCTAGCTAGTATCAAACGATGGCGGATGTATTCACAGTCGTCCACAACAATAATTTCTCTACTTTTAACAATCCCAATCCTAGGATAGAAACACTACAACAACTCAAAAATTATTGTTTAGAACATCTTGAGGGTTTTCCACTGGAGGAGTTGGTGTTTTATTATCTTGGGGAGAATGATGAGTATATCTTGGTTAGGAGTGAAGATCTTGGTCTGTTGATAGGAGATAATAGACTTGCTAGGTTTGATAGGAGATAATAGACTTGCTAGGTTTGAGGTTCATACTAAGATGCAAGGAAATCAAGCTATTGATATTGAGTTTTCAAAAGATGGTAAAAGTTTTTCTATTCATGGTGTACTAGTGGAAACAACTGTTGGTGACTTGAAGCAATTGATTGATCGAGAAGTGGGTTTGTCTCCACATAGACAAATCCTCTCCTATTTCGGTTTAGCTCTTGAAGATGCTGATCAACTCAAAGACTTCCTTCGTGGTGTTCGTGCGTTTTATTTGGAGGAAATAGCTATGGATCCAGCCTCAACTATCCAGGTTATGGTTGTTGATTCAAACATAAAATATAAATACCTCACCCTTGAGAGAAATGACACCATTAACACCTTAAGAATGATGATTAAGAAAATTCAACCACCGATCATAGAGGGTGACTTCCGTATCATCATAGGCGAATATGATGACCCAGATGGTACATTAACTATTGCTGATTGTGATTTAAAAGACAGCGACTTTGTGTGGGTTAGAAACTAGCTAGAAGTTGAATTCTTATTTGGTACCTCTGTTGTTTGGGTCAGACTTGTGGTATTTGTTAGTTATTATTATTATTATTATTATTATTATTATTATTAGTGTTCTCTGTAAGTATTAGTTTAACCTAGGGTCAGACATGTATTGTCTCTTATCATTATCTTAAGTGTTGTTTACAACAAGTGTTTAAAGTCTTTAGACATGTATTCACTTGTTCCTTTAATATATATTGTGTTTCCCATTTCAGTTTGTTTTTAAATGTTGTTACCCACTATTAATGTTTAGAACAAGTGTTTGGAGTATTAATTTAGACATATACAAGATGGGAGATTAATCACCTTGACAATCACCTGAGAGCCATTACAGTTTTTACACATGAGGGATGATTTTCTACCATTGGTTGCACAATTTTCCCTAAAAATTCTTGCGTAAATTGTCTTAACGGGTCTGCAAAATCTGCACTGAGTCTGCAATTCCGACTGCTAACACCTTACTTACTTTATGCTATTATGAGTGTGAGATTAATTAGGTAGATATCTAGTCAATTAACCTTGAACATAAATTGCAGCGAATATATCTATTATAGTTCTTGGATTTATTATAAAAAAATGACAAAAAGATAGATTGCATGGATAAAAAGATTAATTAATTGCATAAATCCCTTATTGTATTTTTGTGCATATTTGATGTATTAACTTCTGGCACACATCGATCAATGATTAGAGATGGTGTGAAATGATTGTAACTCCCTTAACATGTACATGTCAACATATGTAGGTCTTCAATTAATTAAATCTTTAGCCATTATTATGTGATATTAGTGTTTTGATATTTGAGGTTGAAACAATCATGGTTAGTTAAGTTCCTTAAATTAAAATTATTAATCATCAATAAGCATTGACACTGAAGTAAAAATATCTCAATTTGTAATTATTTTATCTGGTCACAAGCTCTATAATGCACGGGCTAGTATAATTGTTTTAATTTTTTTTTTTGGTTTAAAAAAAAAAGTGTTGCATCCTCATCACTGCCCCATTTACATCTTTTATATGTTTCTGGTCAATTTTTTTTTAAAATTAACTAAATATATAAATTAATTTTTATTTCTTATGTTATTTTTCTTTAATTTAAATTAATTTAAAATATGATAAATCATGATACTAGTGTCACAAAAGTTTTACTTGAATATACATAATTTAATTTACCCTATTAAAAATGTCTCGTTCATAATAAAAATTTAAACTATTAGATAAGTAAACTATTGGATTGGATAAAATTAACAAGTGCTATATAATTTTAAATTAATAATTTTGACCTTGTATTTATTTTTCTAATTAAATATCTATCTTTCAAAAAAATCTCTTTGCACTATCGATGGCATCTCCTCCTTTTTCACCATCGTCATCATCTTTTTCACTATCTCCAGAATTATAAACACCATCGATTACATCAGTTCTTCCATTATCTTTCTCCACTACAACAAATATTATCGACACAATCTTTACCACCATTAAAATAATTTTCTCCACCATCTCCACCACAACAAACACCAACACCATAATCATCAACACGATGACCACCAAATATAGTATCATATTCCTCCAATATCTTTATCCACCACCAAAAACACCACCAACAACATAATCTAAACCACCACTACCGTCGATAGTTTTTTTTTTTCCTTCAAATGCCCTAATTACATTAAGATTTCTTAAATTCATTAAAACTTAGAGAATTAGGGTTTTGGTTTCCATAAATTTCATAAGATGTGCACTCGTAAATATCCTAGCCCTAATTTTATTTTTGATTTTAATATCCGAACTCATCAATTTCATATGCATTGACTATAACTATCTGAAATCATCATAGTCTAGGCCATGATGTACATCATTTTTTTTAATATAAATGTTATAAAGTAGATGGATTTTACTGATTTAGGTTAGAAATGTTGTTCAATGTGATTGGATTATGATTATGAGATGATGGAATGTTAGTCTTTCTTAAGAGGTGTTTGGTTAAATTGTGCATTTTTCTTTCATAAGAGTTGTTTGTTCCATTTAAAGGTGGATGATTTCATCCTGTTTTAGATAAAGTTGAATAAGTTTTTATCCATCTTTAAGCTAGTTTCATCTTGTTTTAAATTGAGTTGAATTTGAATTTTTTTTTATACAAGTTTATTTAAACTATGATAAAACCAGTTTCGTCATATTTTAGATTAAGTTGAATTTGTTTTCATCCTTGTTTAAACTTAGATGAAATTGGTTTCGTCTTTTTTAAATTGAATTGAGTATGTTTTCACCCAAGTTTAAACTAAGATGAAAAGGTTTTCCTTTTGTTTCAGATTTTGTTGAATTTGAGTTCATTTGTGTTTAAACTAGTCTAGAGTTGGATGAATCTGAATGAAATATGAATTAAATTTTTATAGGAAACAAAAAAAAGAAGCATATTTAAGTAAAAACAAAGTAAAGGCATTCATAATGTTAATGTGGTTGTGAATCAATAATAAAGAATAAGCATGATGTGAACGTGGTTGGTGAATAAGGAAATGAAGGATAAACATGATTTGAACGTGAATTGCAAAAGGAAGAAAAAATAACGGAAGAAAAATGGTTATGTGATTGCGCTTAAAATAAGAAAAGATAAGGAAGAAGATGAGCATAAATGATTAGATATAGTATATGAAATCCTTAATGGCGAAAAAAGTTTGAGATACATAGAATACATCCTGACGATTTTTTTTGTGTGAATATGCATGATAAGACTTGTTACATCCCGAGGAAAATATATTAGTTTGTCAAAATATGAAGGATGAAACCAGTTACATCCTGAAAATAAATATGCTTTTTGTAAGAATATGTAGGATGAAATCAATTCCAATCCTGATCATTCAGCTATGCTCCATTCTTTAGGGATAGAAGACGCGATAGAAGCATCTTTTAATCATATGGTTGCCAAATGCAAAAGCAACATGCTCCGACTCTACTCTCATTGGATATCTTAGGACCATACTTTTTTTTTGGGCGAGGCGGCTCCGGTATTGAAAGACGTTGTAGCCCAAATAGGATTGTCGATTTATGGGTCACATCTATATCACGAAGTGGCCATCTACAAGGTCATGGATGACTCAGACCAAGATCTATGTGCCTATTTGATTAGTTGAAAAGGAAAATCCCGAGAACCTAGGGTAGAAAAGAAGGATGAATCCCAAGTAGAGGGTACTAGTATGGAAGGTGTTGATCGTGGAATTTTGATAAAGGAAAAAATTGCAATATCACTTTTCTCAGCTGCAGTAGCATAAAATAAATATATAAAAATTCCTGATCCGGCATCAGAATTATATATGAATATGCACTTTTATCTTATATTCCACAAGAGAATTCAGAATGTGTATTAAGATCATGGAAATATTAGCCATGTAGATCTTTTATATACGTGTGCGCCTCCAAATTTCAGGGCGTTACTTGGATAAAACCTCGTTATTTCATGTGCATCCATGCAAACTATCTGTATTAATCAGAACATTAATCATACAAAATTACAAATATTTCAGATAGATGTTATACCATTTATAAATAAAAACGCTAATCAGAAGCATACCTTCTTAATACATAGTCGCATCGATAATTATCGAAGTGTATTAATGACATGAATATTCATTATCTAACATCTAAGACACAAGCAAATGGTCCAAGAGTCCTAAAAGGCGTTCTACATTAGGCTCGTCAGGTGCAATTCTAGATTTCCTTATACAAAGTTGTTCTGAGAAAAATTGTTAGTGAAACAAAGAGTGAGTTATAAAAAAACTATTCATATGGATATTTTACATAACATACTAAAAAATCATATCAATCCGACAAACGGTCTAAGAGATATGATAAAAATATTCAACTCAGTCGTAGCTGAAAAATTACTGAAAATTTCCCGACTTTTGTCTGTTTCATCTTTTTGAGGCCCTGATCGAAATCAAAATTAAAATCCTTCCTCGTTGGGAGTAGTTGATGTTCTGGGAATCAAAAATTTGAGGTAGATCATATAAAATGGAGTCCATATGAATATTTTACAGCGTTTTCAGTGAAACCCCTAAATCAGAATTTTCTAACAACGAAATTTCACAAGAATTCTCTTGTTTGTCCAAATCCAAGGGGATAATTCACCCTGCATTGTCCGTCTTAGGTGACACAAAGCTTTTCCATCTTAGTCTCATGGCCAAAATTGGCTTTTTACTCTTTCACCCTCAACGTGTGAGCCTAAGTATAAAGACTAAAAGCGTGAATGTCTTAGCTCTTGTTTAAATTATGTGTTTTGACTCTTTAACCCTAAACTTGTGCTTCTTAGGTAAAAGCGGATAGCTTATGCATCTTTGCTCCAAAATCAAAACTCAAGCGTCAAGCTCATGTAACACACTCCTTTCAACTAAGGAGGCCCAGTAACTCCTTTCGACTAAGGAAACTTAACTTCAGCTTCTAATACTTGCTTATCTAGGTTTGCTCCACACATGTAAGCTTCAAAACCCTAATCTGTTTATCGAAAGCCATACTAGGCTTCACTCACATATGTGGCCTCTCACACATATATTTTTATATGCGTGGCTTCACACTTATAAATTTAATGGCTTCACATACATCTTTTCATGCTCAGCAGCATACACTTACTTTTACAAAATAAGCATGTCAATGCAAATTGACCTAGCTGAACATATTGTTTTTCATAAATAAAATAGTTACATATTTTATTTTAGTCTGTCAAGAATCATCAGCCTAGTCAAGCAAGACAGGTCTTTAGTGAAAAGACTAAGTAAGTGTTATTCGACTTAATATTATTAGTAGTACTCAATACTACATAATTTACACGAGATATCAAATGTCACAAATGTGAGGATATTCATTAGGGTATTGGTTTGGCATTCTATGGCATGTAATGCAACAATTGCACCCATTATAGAGAAAACTCTTGAAAGTTCAAACAGAAGTTGAGTAAAGGAGTGGTGGGTAGAGCAACCATCCATTCAACCTTAATCGAAGTGGGGAGTAGTTGTCAACAATTTTCCCACCTTCTTCACTTCACAACTACTCAACAATCGACAATTTCTTCCATAGAAGAGGTCAAGTGGTGACAATAGCTATGATATTAATAGATTCTCAATCTATTGAACGAAAAATAAGTTGGAATTGAACATGTATGAAATACGACAAATCCAAGTCTGAGTATAATACAAAACAACACAAGTTGAACTCGATCATTCAACCTTATCACAAAGAGAAATGTTTATATCTATTCATACCAAATATATCCCATAAATTATGGTACTCTGACCTTAATTCTTCTCTCGCTTTTCTCCCTAAGACAAACCATTTTCCTTCTCCTTTGTGACTGAAGCAGGAGTGGAACGATCATCTCTTGGTATAGGCCAGGATTGTACATATTGATCTCTTGAAAATATACAAAGTACTTCGACAGTACAAATGTTTAAGGATTGATGAATTATCACCTGCTTATCCCATTTTTCCCAAATTACCCTTCAATATGTTTTTCCCCACGAACAGAAACAGAACAAGATTGTTCAGCAGGATCCCTGCTTGCTCTACATAGACCTCCTAGTTGGCTCCCGATTGGATTGCTTCCTTTTTTGTCTTTTTAGTTCAATTCATCTTGATAATGAGTTGACACTCCATATTTTATACTTTACATGTATATCCCCTACACCAAAGAAAAGGAAGAAATAATGCCAATTTCTTCCGTAGAAGAGGTTAAGTGGTGACAATAGCTGTGATATAAATAGATTCTCAATCTATTGAACAAAAAACAAGTTGGAATTGAATATGTATGAAATACGACAAATCCAAGTCTGGGTATAATACAGAACAACATAAGTTGAACTTGATCATTCAACCTTCTCACACAGAGAAATGTTTATATCTATTTATACCAAATATATCCCATAAATTATGGTACTTTGACCTTAATTCTTATCTCGCTTTTCTCCCTAAGACCAACTCTTTTCCTTCTCTTTGTGACTGAAGTAGGGCTGGAACGATCATTTCTTGGTATAGGCCAGGATTGTACAGATTGATCTCTCGAATATAAACAAAGTACTTCAACAATACAAATGTTTAAGGATTGACGAATTATAACTTGCTTATCCCATTTTTTCATAAATTACCCTTCAATATGTTTTTCCCCACGAACAAAAATAGAACAAGATTGTTCAGCAAGATTCCTGCTTGCTCTACCTGGACCTCCTAGTTGGCTCCCGATTGGACTGCTTCATTTTTTGTCTTTTTAGTTCAGTTTATCTTGTTAATGAGTTGACACTCCATATTTTATACTTTACATGTATATCCCCTACACCAAAGAAAAGGAAGAAATAATGCCTCATGACGTAAATATTTCTCTATAATTACCCACTCGAAGTCCATACCTCAACAATATGTTGTTTTGGGGTAAACTTGTAATGGGGAGACAATCCTAGTCACAGCAAGGCCTACACCTTACTAGTTTTGTCATGAGACATAAATAAAGACCCTTTTTTTGGTATCATTCCTTTCCCTTTTATAGACTTTCCTCTTTTACCTTTTTCTGACTTATGTGCTTCCCTAATCCCTTATTATTACTAAAGTGTCATTCTCTCAATATTAACTTTAATATCTCCTTTTATCCTTCTTTTATCCTGTATTTTTCATAGATATGTCAATAAGGACTCGGGCTTAGTCCCTAAATTCCTAAGGTGTTTATGGGTCCAGGCCCACCTAATAGAGATAACTCCCCTTATCAATGGATGGCTATTTTTTAGGCATCAACATTAGTCCCCTGACTATTGGGGTAATCATTAGACAACCCAATAGTCAATCCATGCATTCTTAGAGAAGTTTCCTTCGACAAACTCCTCAGGGCGCACGTCGATTGATTTTCATGACGTGTCCCATTGTCTTTTGGAGTTCTCTTGCAGGTACCACCTTCTGAGCAGCTGTCTTACTTTCACTCTTACAGTTAAAAGTTTTCAATGTATATATTTTCGAGATCCATCATATTTACAAATTTATCTTCTTCCTCCGCCCGTTGATGGGGTGTTATACTCCATATTGGAAATTCTTGGTAGACGAGATTTATCACGGGTTATGAAACCTGAGGTTTTTACCGATGTTCAGCGGATTCCTCTCACATACGACTATCTCCACTCCCGCCTAAAAAATGCTACCTTTTTCCCCCAAGTGACTTATGCATCTCGAGGAAGGAAAATTTCCTCTTCACCCCTTCAACAAAATTTCACGTGTGGTTATTCAACGCGGGGATTATCACCTTCCAACCGTGGATTCACGCTCTTCAGCGAAGACTTCTCCTTTCTGGGATTCATGGAATGCATATATTGCATATATCTGTTCCAATCCTGATCATTCAGTTATGCTCCATTCTTTGGGGATAGAAGACGCGATAGAAGCATCTTTAAATCATATGGTTGCGAAAGCGACATGCTCCGACTCTACTCGCGTTGGATATCTTAGGACCATACTTTCTTTTTTTCTTGGGGAGAGGCGGCTCAGGTATTGAAAGTCGTTGTATCCCAAATAGGATTGTCGATCTCTGGGTCACATACATATCACGAAGTGGCTATCTACAATGTCATGGATGACTCGGACAAAGCTCTATGTGCCTATTTGATTAGCAAAAAACAAAATCCCGAGAACCTAGGGTAGAGAAGAAGGATGGATCCCAAGTAGAGGGTACTAGTCCTAGGAAAGGTGTTGATGGTGGAATTTTGATAAGAGAAAGATTTGCAATATCACTTTTATCAGATGCAGTTGACTGAAATAAATATATAAAAATTCCTGATCCGGCATCAGAATTATATATGAATATGCACTTTTATGTTACATTCCGTAAAAGAATTCAGAATGTGTATTAATATCATGGAAATATTATCCATGTAGATCTTTTATATATGTGTGCGCCTCAAAATTTCAGGGCGTTACTTGGCTAAACCCTTTTTATTTCATGTGCATCCATGCCAACTATCTGTATTAATCAGAATATTGATCATATAAAATTGTGAATATTCGGATGGATGTTATGCAGTTTATGAATAAAAACGCTAATTAGAAGCATACCTTCTAAATACAGAGTCGCATCGATAATTATCAAAGTGTATTAATGACATGAATTTTCATTATCTAACATCTAAGACACAAGTAAATGGTCCAAGAGGCCTAAAAGATGTTTTACATTAAGCTCGTCATGTGCAATTCTATATTTCCCTATACAAAGTTGTTCTGAGAAAATTGGTGGTGAAACAAGGAATGAGTTATAAAAAAACTATTCATATGGATATCCTATACAACATACTAAAAAATCATATCAATCGGACAAACGGTCTAAGAGATATGATAAAAACATTCAACTAAGTCTTAGCTGAATAATTACTGAAATTTTCTCGACTTTTGTCTTTTTCATCTTTTTGAGGCCCTGATCAAACTCAAAAATCAAATCCTTCATCGTTGGGAGTAGTTGGTGTTCTGGGAATCAAAAATTTGAGGTAGACCATAGAAAGTGGAGTCTGTATGAATATTTTACAGCGTTTTCAGTGAAACCCCTAAATCAGAATTTTCTAACGACGAAATTTCAAAAGAATTCTCTTGTTCGTCCAAATCCAAGGGGATAATTCTCCTTACATTGTCCGTCTTAGGTGAGACAAAGCTTGTCCATCTTAGTCTCACGAAAAAACATGGCGTTTTACTCTTTCACCCTCAACGTGTGAGCCTTAGTATAAAGAGTAAAAGCAGGAATGTCTTAGCTCTTGTTCAAATTAGGTGTTTTGACTCTTTAACCCTAAACTTGTGCTTCTTAGGTAAAAGAAGATAGCTTATGCGTATTTGCTCCAAAATCAAAACTCAAGCATCAAGCTCATGTATCACACTCCTTTCAACTAAGAAGGCTCAGTAAATCCTTTCGACTAAGGAAACTTAACTTCAGCTTCTAATACTTGCTTATTTAGGTTTGCTCCACACATGTAAGCTTCAAAACCCTAATCTGTTTATCGAAAGCCATACTAGGCTTCACTCATATATGTGGCCTCTCACACATATATTTTCATATGTGTGGCTTCACACTTAAGCATGTCAATGCAAATTGGCCTAGCTGAACATATTATTGCAAATTATTTCAAGTCGCAAATTTCCACGGTCGAATTCCTTGAATGTACTGCATAAGCAAACATTAAATATCATGTGACTCAGAAGCCCTGAGAAGAAAATAGCTACGGCCACGACATTAGCTAGTGCTAATGCTAGCAACACATAAGCAGTGGTCATGACACCAGCAAGTGCCATCCCTTGCAAGCCCAGCCCATACGCCAAACACACCATTAATTAGCTCACAATGATACACCGGCTAGAACTCATGCTTTTTCCCACAGGGATAACGCTGGTGCTGGCCATCCCTTTACATGCTCCCTTATTACCTGTTACAGCTCTACCCTCGCTTGTTGTGCTGCACTATTCTTGTTTGCTTGAGCCAACGCTATCCTCGTGCCAAAGTTATCCTTTGTTGTAAAAGCCATCACCTAGACCGTATCCATGACACTAGCATATGATAACAATTGCGTCTATAACACTTATGTATGTCATTGTTGCTAGCACAACTTGTATGGTATAAATTTGTTATTACTATAAAACTTATTGGTGGCATTATGCTACGACAAATTCTCAAATTACTCACATACTTTGAGTTCATGACTCCACTAACTCCTATGATAAATAAAAACATATTACATGGGGGTTTCTCATGGGTATTGGTCTAGTGGTTTATAGAAACATCCAGCATGGCAACACCTTATGATGAGAAAGTTACGATGTAGTGGTGACGACTGTAGCACTTAAGGAGATAATAGAGTAATGGTTTCCAGAAACTTCCTTAGTGGTTATGCCATTATCCCCACAATCTCCATCTCTCTATCTCCTCACTACCTCCACTAATTACAAGGAAATACATGTGTTCCCAAACTATTACAAATAGGCCACTTAGCCTATTTAAATTACTTCTTGAATACTTTGAAAGAAGAATTTCATAGCCTTTATGTCGATTCAATCGATTGCATCAATCGTCTTAGATATTTCATCCATGGTAATCTACTTTTGAATGACATGATTTTACATCTATATGAAAAACAATGGACACCGATTGATTGTGATAACGGTGTTTTGCAAAAATTATTCCCGATTGGGACATTTAAATTTTATTGAAGAATAAGAAAATTCAAAATGGAAGATTACTAAGTCACAAACCATTCCTCTGACATCATCATATTTATTATTGAAATTCATGTTATTTTTTTAAATTTTTTCATGTTTTTCATGGTTCATATATTTGAAGATGATGTATGAATTCTTATTATTTTAATAAAATCAAGAAAAAAATCATGTTCTTTAAAAAAAAAAAAAAACTCGTTCTTGGGTTCTACAAAAATTTTCATATTATTCTGTCAGAATCATGTTGTCACGCGTGCGCTCGTATGACAACAAATATGAACTCGCGTTTCATTACCGATCGATTTATACAAACGAGATAGCTTCGGAGATTGAAGATATTGATATATTTTCTTCAAATTTAATGTTATAAACACCCATAAACTTTTATCTATTTTTGGTTTAACCATTAAATTATTATATTTGTTGGAAACTCGTACATAAACCATTTCTAACATTTCTCTCTAACTTCCTCAGGAACTAATTTAATGTCAAACATAAAATGAAGAAACATATTTTGCTTTTAGTAGAAGATTTTGATAGGCAAATTCAGTGATTTTTTTTCCTGATTTTACACTTGAAATATCAAATTCAAAAATAATAACTATTAATTTTCCTATAGTTTACGTAGAGAATAATTATACTAACTTTTTTGTTTATGTTGTGTAATAGCAGTAGATATAAGTAAAGTTATGCAGTATGCAAAGGTGGATGCGTTACTCAGATAATGTCAATGAGCAAGCCTACTACGATGATTCAAGTAATAAATGTGCATGTAAAGCAAGAAACTAAATCAACACTTAACATAAGAGATTTTACGTGGTTCGGTGGTGCCTACATCCACGGGATAATGAGTTTAATAGTTTATTAAGTATTTGATTTAGCTTATAAATGAGAGCATATGAAAGTTATGGTTACAAGGAAATAACTTGAAAAGATTTAAGGATCTTTTGTCTCTCTCTTGGCTCTAGTAAATGTTCGATCCGTTCTCTTAAGATCAAGTCTAGTATTTATAGAATTTCTCTCAGCCTACTATCTTTACTTGCGCAACTGACTGATATGTCCCTTTCTTAAGCCCGTTACGATCCCACTAAGGGTCTTGATCCGCTGAGAAGTCTTCACATGTCTCTGCATCACTGACTTAACATTTAATGTTGAGTGGAATGTTCATCCACGCGCTTGACATCTCTGATAAAGGCTATGCCTAAATGACGTCAGGAGAAAATATGCGGATCTTCCACGTTTCCTCCTCGATCGAGATGTGGTGAAATGAATCGAGCAATGATTCGATGCATCCCAACGATTCCATGTTTCTCGAATGTAACATAATCCTGGAGTAGATCTGGGTTACATGTGGCGTCACGTGTCTATCAGAATATTTGTATTCACGGTTTGCCCAATTTTCTTTCTATTCTATGAAAGGTAGAATGGGAAGTAAAAATACCCATGCCTGCCACCTTTTAGCAAGTTTCCCATGATTTACTCCAACTTTTATTTTTGCAATCAATTTTCCCTAGGATCTAGGGATGACTAGACCTTGGATTCTCCCCTTTATAGAAGGGAGACCTTGGAAAGAGAACAAACATTAATATTTTCTCTTTCTCTCGTCTTCTTCTTTTTTAAGTCTTTTCGCTCCCTTTTTGTTGAAGTTGTTCAACTTTGGTTTTCATCAACTGATCTCTTTAATGATCAAAGCTTCCTCTTCCTTTTTTAAAGTAAGTTAACTTCTTTGCTTTTTTCCTAATTCATCTATCTGAAGTGAAAAGACAAAATTTAATCTTTGACTCGATCGATTTTCTTCACTTTAATCCCGATTTATTGTTGATGATGAAGTGTTTTTTTCTTTTTAGTTATCATGTTATTTTTTTCGTCATTTACATGAAATTTTATCTTCACATTTGTTAGAATTTAAAATTCCTTATGTTTCTGAGTTTACCATGATAACCATGACTTAAATTATTTTGAACTTCTCGTTTTTACTATTTTTCTTATTTCTAGCCCTGGAGTGAGAGACTATTTTCTCTGTTTGCGTATCTTGTCTGTTAAAGATGGTCTAACCTTTGACTATTTGCATGCTTTACACATGGTGTGTTGTTAATTTTTTGTTTCTTTTATTAACGAATTTATCTGCTCTTATGCAGTTATTATGAGGTCTCTGCGACGTTTTCATTGCAAAGATGATAATCTGCGTTCCTCTTGATCCAAGAGTAAATCCAGCCGTTAAGCAGTTGATATACATAGGTGTAGGCCACATCCAGATCAATCTCCTTCTCCTAAGATTGATACTAGGGTTACGACTTCCCCGCATCACATTCCATGAGATCCAGATGTCATGGTTTTGGATGAGTCCATGCCTCCTCCTATTGTACAATTACCTCCTCCACCATTGCTTCTTATGAATAGAGTTCAGATGGGCCTTGTCTATAGATATTCTGAATGGACTATTACAGAGATCAATATATCTTTTCACTTGTATGGATTTGAGGTGGAGTTGTTCCAAGGTGATGCTTTGACGGAGGAAATGATTCGTCAATTTTCTTTTGATGACATGAATTTCATTATTGTTGTTGTCAGCTAAAAGCTGGGTTGGTTCTTCCGCTTTACAATGAAAATAACCCTTTCATTCTAGACGTTCTTTCAAATCGAATCAGGTGCACAAAGGATAAAAAGACTCAAGTGTGCCATATTGCTCAGTACAGGGTAACTGGTGGCGTATCTTAAATGAGTGTCGGCGTCGTAGCACTGTCAAAACCAATGTTCTCCACCATGTTCCTCAAGTTGATCCTAAGGAATATGCTTCTGAGAATTTTAATGCTACTTATGTTGATTTCTTACGAAGACTAATACCAGACCTTGGAGCTTTTATCTATTTTCTGAGACTATGGTCGCGGGTATGCCAAATCTGCATACAATATTTTCAAATAAAAATTTGAAAACGTCTTTATCTCTGATGTTGGGCAGCGCAGCTTCTTCCACCCACTTGGTGAAATAGTCCATTGCAGCGATGAGATATTTTCTTTTTTGATTTCTTTCCACTAATGGGCCAACTATGTCCACACCCAATTTGACAAATGGCCATGGACTTAGGACTGAGTTTAAGGCCATTGCTGGAGCTTTAATTTTCTTTGCGAACCTATGGCATTTCTCGTATCTTCTATCCATGTGCAGTGCATCCTGATTCATAAATGGCTAGTAATAACCTTGTATTTTTGCCTTATGTGCTAATGAGCGCATCCCGCTATGATTTCCTGCATCTCCACAATGGATATCAGTTAAGATTTTCAGACCCTCTACTCTTGAAAAACAACATAGTAGTGGTTCTAAAAAGATATTTTGTATAGGTTTCCCTTTCTAAGATGATAATTGACAGATCTAGCTTGAATCTTCCTTGCATTTTAGATGTCATAGGGTAAAAATTCAATCTTTTAGGTACTGATGAATTGGAATTCTCCAATCCTCCTCGGCTTCATTCCTAGCTTCTTCCGCTACGACTTTAGTAGTCAGGACTTCCAGCTATTTTGTTGATGGCTTGTAGATGTGTCCTATGGGAATTGCTCGCGCATTTTTGTCCTTTAGCATTGATACAAGGTAAGATAATGTGTCGGCATGCCTGGTTTCTTTTCGGTTGAGGTGTCTGAACTTCATATTTCGTATCTGGATCGAATAATGTTGTACCATTTTAAGAGACATCATTAGAGTTTTATCTATGACATGATACTTTTGATTTATATTACACACAAACAGTTATGAATCACTGCATATCCGAACATCGGTTAAGCCAAGTTCTATGCATTCAAAACTTATATTACCGCCTCGTACTTTGTGACATTGTTTGTTGGTTCAAATTCTAACCTGTTTGCATGAACTATACAATTTTCTATGGGAGTGGTAAGAACTACTCCGATTCCGGATCCTTCATTATTAAAAGAACCATCCACAAATACTTCCCATCTTTGTGAATTTACCTTTTCCAAGATATCTTCTGGTTCTTTCTCTTCTTTATCTAATCCTGGTATGTCTACTATGTTGGCGTCGCCTGCTAGAGGAAATTCTGCTAAGAAATCTTCCAGGACTTAGGACTTTTTAGTTGTTCTTAGATCAAAGTTGATTTGGAATTTCTTTATTTGTACCTTCCACTTAGCCACCCTTCCTACCCTTTTAGTGCTCTCAAGGACCTACCCAATTGGATATTTTGAAAGTACTATTGCAGGACGGGCTAAGAAATAAGTACGCGACTTTTGCGTATCCCAAAGAAACACTAATATCAGCTTCTCCATTTTGGTGTAATTTCATTTAGCTGAATTAAGCGTTTTGTTGATGTAATATACTATTTTCTCTACCTTGTTGTTTGTCCTTGATAAAAAACACTTATAGCATTATCAGTTGTAGATAAATAAAGGGTTAGAACTTCTTCACGCTCCGTCTTTTACAGGATTGGAATTGATGCCAAATATTCATTAATATTTTTGAATGTGTGCTCACATTTTTCAGTCCAAACGAATCTGGATCCTTTTTTGAATGTGTCAAAAAATGCTTTACATTTATTTGATAATCTTGAGATGAATCTACTTAGCGCAGCTAACCTTCCATTCAGCTGCTGCACTCCCTTAAAATTTTTTTGTGAGGGCATTTCCGTAATGGCTTTTATCTTAGCTGGATCTACTTCAATTCCTCTCTCGGTTACCAAATAACCTAAGAACTTTCCTGACATTACTCCAAACGTGTATTTCTCTGTATTGACCTTCATTTGTTATTTACGTATTGCGTCAAAAATTTCCTTTAGATCCAATAAGTGATTGTTAGCGTCTTTGGTTTTAACTATCATATCATCTACGTAGACTTCCAAGGAATGTCCAACATCCATGGTTTATATATGTTGTTGACTAATCTTTGGTATGTTGCCCCCGTATTTTTTAGTCTTAAAGGCATTATGGTGTAGCAGTAGAGACCGTGTAGGGTGAAGAATGCAGTGTGTTCTTGATCTTCTCTACTAGAACAATCAAGTTATATCCCGAGCATTCATCCATGAATAATAGAGATCTGTATCCTGTGGTCGCATCTACCAATTGGTTGATGTTTGGTAGCAGATAGCTGTCCTTTGGACATGCTTTGTTGAGATTGCTGAAATCAATGCAAATGCGGACTCCCATATTCTTTTTAGGTAATATGACCATATTTTAGATCCAAGTTGGGTAGTGCGCTTCTCTGATGAAGCCTGCATCCACCATCCTCTGCAGCTCTTTTTCTACTGCGTCATCGGTGTATTCTTGTAGTAACGCAACCAATTCATCTTCCCTTTCTTTCCCTAGCAAGGTTCCAACTTTAATCGTTTTTTCTCTTCTTCCATTCTGATATTAATTTCTTTAGTTGCTTCTACTGCGGATAATGTTTCCTTTGGAGCGTTGATGGGAGTGGATTTCTGTAATTGTTATTTGGTCTACTCAGCATCTTCTGATTCCAAGGATTTATTCTCTGCGCTAGAAGAGTTAGGTTTATCTGCGGGATTGGTATCATAGGTCAGAGAGGCTGTATTGACCATATATTCCTGGAATTCTTGCTCCTTCTCTTTTGCCTTGCGTTCTTTCTTTCATTCACGTTCAGTTTTGTCCTTTTTATCGCTTAGCTTTATCATCGCAGCATTACAATGTCTGGCGTCATGGTGATCTCCTTTGATTTCCATCTCACCATCGGGTTCTGGAAAACGCAGGTACTGGTGATACGTTGATGTTGTCCCTTGCAGTTTATGAACCCATAATCTTCCTATGATTACGTTGTATATAGAAGGTGCATCTATTATCGAGAATCTCATGTTGATCTTAAATGGACCTGCATTAACTTGGAGAACTATCTCACCTTTTGGGCTAGACGTAAAACCATTAAATCCATATAAAGTATATGGTGGTGGGGACATTTTCTCATCTAGCAATCCCATTCTTTTTAATGGATCATAAAAGAAAATATTAAGGGAGGTTCCGTTATCAATCAATATTTTAGTTAAGTTTCATTCATGAGTGGGCAATGTTAATACCAACAGGTCATTATGGACCTCATTTTGTTGATCCATTTCCTTTGAGTAAAATTTGAGAGATGTATTCATCCATGGTTACTAATCATTAAGTAATTCACCTTCTGTTACTTCGAGTATTTCGTGTTGCTTTATTCTATTGCGTTTACGCTCTAGAATGGCTTCAGTTATTGTTTCCGCTACTTGGGGATTTTGAGCAGGTAATCATGTGAATGTATTTTGTATTCTCTGGAGTTGGATGTGATTGACGTTTCCTATTGGTGCGGGAATTTTTGTTAGACCTGTAAATATCCTACGTTAATAAGATCTTGAATTATGTGCCTGAGGTGTTTGCAATTCTCTGTGCAATTCCCCCGCTATGTGTGATATTCACAATAATCCTTGTAATCTTTTATTGCTTCGGGTTTCTTTCCTTTAGTGTTTGGATACGTAAAGTTTTAAAAACGTCATGCTTCTCTTAGGATCTGAGTTGCGCTGATGTTTAGATTTATGAATACTCAGTCTCTGAAAGATTCCCTTTTTGTGTTGCGTTTGTTTCTCTTTCCGCTCCTAAAATTCATGTGTTTATCCTGGTAGTTTGAGCCTCAAAAAGGTTCTGCTGTCCTTTTCGCATTTGTTTTTTCTACTAGTTCAACAAATAACATCCTTTGAGGTTGTGTTACTTCTTTTTGGAAGGATTATGGATCATATTTTTAGACCTCCTGAAGGGAGATGTACTTATCTTGGATAGTTCGTCAATCTCCTAGTCTGGCTGGTAAATTTGCGTGCAACTCTATGAATATGGGTGAAGTTCTTACGAGCCCATATTTGTAGCAGTTAATTGTTACCTAGGGACTACACTTTTCGATAACGTGACATATTTCCTTCCATCTATCTATGTATTCCCTTAAGGTCTATCTTGGACCTATTGCCAAAGAAAACATCATATCCAATCCTTCTCTCACAGCTCGATTATTCATATATGTCTCCATGAAAAGCCTTGATAGTTGCTCAAAGGAGTTGATCGAGTTTGGTGGTAAGTTATCAAACCACGTGAGTGCGTTATCCTTTAGGCTCAAAGGAAAGAATATACACATCATTTTATCCTCATTCTCCCAATGTGCGATCTAGTATAGTACTTTAAGTATGTTGCGCCTTCCGTAGTCCCATCGAAGCAGTTAAATATTGGTAGAGGGCAGTTTACTAGGATCAGTGCGCTGATTAGATGGGGTGAGAGTGGAGTAGTGTGTGCTTCGTGGAAGACTTCCTTCAACCTTCCTCCATTCTGAATTTGCTTTTAAGGATGAGAGTTCTTCTCCCATTTTGAGCATTTGCTCAAAAATATCATTGTGCTGCCGAGTCGACTTTTGGGTTCGAATTCCTGTGCTTGACGCAGTCATATCCCTGGAAGGGTTGTATGATGAGTCAGATATGGATATAGTTACATCCCTCACGGGATTTACCCGTTGGTATTGGTTTGACTGATGGACTACCATTCTCCTGTCTGGGATTTGATTTACTCTTTATAGTAGAGTAAGCTGACGAGGAATCTCAGCGCATGGTCTTCCATTCCCTGCATGCGAAGTTTCTACTCTTTCGTGGATCCCTAGGGAAGATACTTCTACGCCATTTGACACAAGGTTTTTCAGTTCCTAGTTTTTTATGGTCAGCGCAAGCATTCTGTCTGCTTGTTCTTTGTTTGCTCCAACTAGCTCAGCCAGCTAAGCTTTAAACAATACGGTTTCATCTGACCTATCATGACCATTAGTATGATTATTGATAGGTACCCCATTTTCAGTTTGTGGCATGATTATCAAGGGAATTATGGTTAATTGTTGAACTGAATCTTCAACTCGGGGCTCAACCCTGCTGGTTGCCGGTAGGTATGGGTTAAGCCTGGATGGGTGAGCGAATCCTGGTGGGTGTGCAGGTTGATTCTATCCCATTCCCTCAGTTGGTAAAGCTGCCTTATTTCCACGCACGCGATCCTTGTTATTTCTATCCTCTGTATCGACTGCAAGGTTTTCGTAACCGCATGAAACGATTATTATCTCCTGATTCGCAGCTTTCTGACTTCTTATATGCACCTGGATTTCCCTTTGGTTCTGCAAATGGCCTGATTTCGCCATCTTATCTCGAACCTGTTTTTCTTAAAACAAAGATTATCACAATACAAACTGTTAGCGCGGTAGATTAATCTTTCACAAGTTATCCCATGTAAAGGATATAAATCATGTTTGATCTAAGCAACAAAGTGGGCACACAAAGAAGAAGAATCGTAGTGTATACTTTTTTAATTGCTAATTTTATTCCAATTTTATAAAGAAGTTTTAACTCAACAATCCTAGGATGAAAGGACATAACGTCTACTATAGAGTAATGCTCGATCCTTCCCTTTTTTAGATCTTGTGAGAAATACGAAAGTAAAAGCGAATGGAAAGCTTAATATACTGCAAATAACAAAACACAAGGACACAAGTCCCTGTTTCTAGCGTCAAACTGTAACTACTATTTTTCATATAGTTTACGTAGAGAATAATTATACCAAAATTTTATGTTCATGATGTGCTATAACAGTAAATATAAGTAGAATTATGCAGTATGCAAAGGTGGATGCGTTACTCAGATAATGTCAATGAGCAAGTCTATCACGATGATTCAAGTAAGAAATGTGCAAGTAAAGCAAGAAAGTAAATCAACACTTAACACAAGAGATTTTACGTGGTTCGACAGTGCCTACATCCACGGGATAATGAGTTTAATAGTTTATTAAGTATTTAATTTGGATTAAAAATGAGAGAATCTGAAAGTTATGGTTACAAGGAAATAACTTGACAAGACATAAGACTTTCTTCTCTTTCTCTTTGATCTAGTAAATGTTCGATCCCTTCTCTTGAGATCAAGTCTAGTATAGACTTTCTCTCAGTCTACTATATTTACTTGCGTAGCTAACTGATATGTCCCTTTTTTAAGCCCGTTACACTAAGGGTCTTGATCCGCTGAGAAGTCTCCAACTGTCTCTGCGTCACTGACCCAGTATTTAATGGTGAGTGGAATATAGCCACACACCTAACATCTCTATAAAGGCTATGCCTAGCTGACATCAGGAGATAATATACGGATCTTACACATCTCCTCCTCGAGATGTAGTAAAGTGAATCGAGCGAAGATTCGATACATCCCGTTGATTCCATGCTTCTCGAATGTAACACAGTCCTGAAGTACATCTGGGCTCTATGTGGCGTCATGTGTCAATCAGAATATTTATATTCATATAAATAAATAATAAATAATCCATTTTGGTAAACTAAAGGAATTTATCGATGAAATAATTTTTTGGTTTGTTTTTTATTCTCTGGCTTCTATTTACCCCTTCATAACGAAATCAATCAAGTGAATGTTGATCGTGTTGAAGCCGGTTCTTTTGGATCTACAATTAGTGGGGCAAGGTCTACTGCGATCGCTGGAAAACAAGGATTTTAATTCAGCACTGGTTTGTAATACTAATGGAGTTTGTGCAAGGGTTTTTAGTATTACCGCCGGATGATAAGTCTGAACAATTTTGTAATTGTGATTTGATTTTTGAATACTTTTCTAAGGTTTTAATGTTGTACTTTTCAGGCTTGCTGATTCATGGAACTTTAAGCAATGGTAATCATGTCGGTTACAACTTTGGTATGTTTATGTCATAATAAAAGGGTTCCTCAGTTGCAACTAACATTTCATATAAGAGCAATATAGTTACTATCGGCCGGTTTTATCGGTATCGAGTCTCACCCGATACAAAATATTCAATATTGTTAAAACGGTATTTGATTGAAAATATAGGACGATATTGACCGGTACGATATGAACCGGTATCGTCGATTTTCAATTTAAAAAAAATTTAAAAATAAATAACATTCTTATCAGGTTTTCAATTGTTACCCATATTTTTTATAGTATTTAAAAAATAATTAATAATTTTATATTTTAATAGATCCAATATAGAAAAGAAAAATTAATATAATAACTAAAGAAAAAGGAAACGATCCATGGCAAGAAAGAAGGGAAGAAGAACACAAAGAAAGGAATAAGAAAGGAAAAAAAAAATAGTTTCATAAAAGGTAAGGACTGAATACGAATTAGAAGAGAGTGTATGGGTCCTAGAGATAAAGAGAAAGATTGAATACGGTAAGACAATAGTAATTTCCGGATCTAAATATTCATATCTCAGAGAAACTGATCCAACGACTCAATCAATAATCAAACACAAGCAAGGGACTCGATGAATGGAGTCGCTAAACGTTTATATGGATGCCGCATGGTCAAGCGTATATCTTGAACTTCATTAAAGGTCATATCCTTGAGATTGTAAAATATGATATGCTCTCTTACCTGTATTACCATTTTGGATGTCTTTGACTCATCGTCATCATTCTGTTCAACAAACAACACCGAGAAATCTCGAAGAGACGCATCATGCCTGTCAAATATCATCTCACTAAAATATGCACTTGTTAAAGGTTCTATGTTAACACGGTATTTTACTTTCCATTTTGTGTAATCCTTTTCCAATTCCATGATGTATAGACTAGTTGGAAACTCCGTATAGGCTTTAATAAGGTGGATATGCCCATTACACTCCCCAAAATAAACCACCCAAGTCGCATGGCCGTATGCTTGATCCTCTCTAGCTTTGGGGGGTTCTGGCATTGTCTTTAATAGTAATTCTCCGCCAATATCAAAATAACGCGAACCGTATCTGTTGAACCAAAACAAACAACCATTCAAAAAGACACCAGTATCATCTATAACAAAAGTTTTTCCACTTAATATGCCCAAATATTTCCAAGACTCTGATTTAGAAGAGTAGATTTCAATTCGGAGTTTGCGGCATGTATCCTCCCAAATGGAGATAGCTTCATAATGAGGTGACTTATCAGGATCAAAAGCTAAACTAACACTACAAAACGATTTGAAACCGTCCTTTCTAAACGGGGATGGAGGAAGGACTTTGTAATGGTTTGTTGATGGATTATAAATGTAGAAAGTTGGGTTGTTGTGGTTAGTCTTGCAACACAAAAGGCCGTTGCAAGATTGAAGAGTTTGACGTCTAAAATTGATAGGGCAGGGTAGGGATTTCTCATAGGGGACGAAACTCTTGCTGATGACATTATTTCTTTTGCTTTCGTCAAGAAAGACAAAGTAATTATCATAATGCGATACCTCGGAAGGATTCTGCACAAAAAGTCCTGTAACAGAACGTCTGTGCTTTTGAAGGGAATGGCGGCGAGCGAAACAGGAGCTAGATATCAGTGATAGCCATTGTTTCGATACAGATTTGAATACAATTAGAGATTTCACTGGTAAACGCAGCAAAATCTCTTCTAATGTATCAATTGATAAATACACCATAATTCTTTTTGATCGATACGATGAAGCCACTATCAGTTGAATGTTTTATGATCGGTTGTGTTGATTCTAGCTACCAATACTGCTAAGCCCCTATTTATACAATGAAAATGAGATGAGACCTAGTTAAAGAAATTACAGCATCTTTATTTTATGGTAATTAATAATTACCTTAAACGAAAAAGAATAAAATAAATATCTCCATAAACAAGACAAACAAGAAAGGAAGCTCATGATTACCGTGATATCGTGTTTCCTAATTAAAGAAACCACAAGATCCACACCATCTCTATTTTTTTTTGGTGATCTTCCTCATATAAAAGAAACATATAGTTTTAATTGGTCTAATTTTGATATTATAAAAGTAATTTTAAACATCATTAATACCGTTATGCTTATTTTAGGGTAAAATTATATATCAATTATATTATTTCATATTTATAAAAAAATATTATTATTTAAATATAGATTAAAAAAAATTAAAATTTTATATCTTTTAAAATATAAATTCGATTTTTATTAAATATATTTGAAAAAAAATTTAAATTATCTACACAATAAGTATAAATAAGAATATTAAAATTTTATCTTTAAATAAACTTTTTTTTACTGTAAAAGTTTATGTTATGTTATTAAAGGAGCCCTAGACAAGTATGCACATAGTAAATATGTTCCAACTGGTATATGCATAGCAAGACAAGACAAGTATACATTTTTCTAATTAGACGATTGAAGGGATTCCTTCTATATATTCACAATGGGAGCTAAAATAAAATCGCCTTATAACAACTATTTCAATCTCGCTTTTTTAAAATACCTCCAAATATAAACCATATTTTTTTAAATAAAAATAAAAATAATAAAATTAAATACATAATTTATTGTTTAGTTTCAAAATTTCGTCCAAACTTGATATAGTTTAAAAGATATTATAAAAAAGAAAAATTTGACATATTTACAAAAAGTCCTGAAATGGTTATAAAAAGCTTTTCATAATCATTTGATATTTTGATTTTTTAATTCCTTCAAATTTAACTCAAGTTTTTTTAAATTTAAATCAAAATCTTTCAATTGCATTATAAACTAACAATAATTTACTCATAATTGATATAATAATTTTAAATGGTCGATAAATTTTAAAAAATTAAAAAATAGTGATAAAAAATCCAATCTTCTATCAGACCTCCACCGTTGCACGGTCATCTAGTGCTACTGAACGAAGGAATGTTGTTTTATTAACTACTGGTTTTACGGCGGGTGAAATTAATCTTACTGAGTGAGTCTGCTACTTTATTAGCTAGTGGTACTAATGGCGAAAATGCTAGATACCCCGCATTCCTCTCCCAATTTCCCCCCACATTCGTATTAACAGAAAAATGGACTCCTCTGGGATTTGGGCATTTGTTGAATCAATAACGGAAGATGATATCACCTATGGGGGAGAAAGTGGGGGAGAAAGTGGAGGTACGAATGGTGTTTCTTTAGTCGTAGACTGTGCGGTACTTGTTTCAGTGGACGGTGGAGTTGTCAGGTAGGCACGAAAGTGGGTAAGTAGATTGGAGACGGGGGTGGTTGCTAATGTCTCTACTGTAGTAGCTATTGTGGCTAGTTTTATGCTCCGGGCCAGTAGTCTTGATGTCTTCGACTCATCATCATCATTGTCTTCAACAAACAACACCGAGAAATCCAAATCTCCAATAGATTTAAAATAACCAAATTTTTTTGAGGGTTACCAAAAATTATTTAGGGGTAATTTTTTTATAGCCATCCAAGGAAAGAAGTTAAGGGATAACCTAGGGGTATGTAAAATTATCATAAAATCTTTCATTAATTTAATTATTATTAAAAAACCTATCACTAATAAAACCTAAACCTAAACCTATTTCACACTTTCATTTCAACCTTCCAATTTTACTCTCTTCTTCTCCTCTCTAACTTCAACCTACCGATTACAATCAAACTACCGATTTTCCACCCTTTTTTTTTCATCTTCAACCGATTAATCGTAAACCAATTCATCGTATAATCGTAAACCAATTCATCGTACTTACTAAAATCAAAGATGGGTCGACAAAAGCAAATAGGTCGACAACCTCCTAATACACAGTGCCCTCAATGGAGAGAATTATTAAGAGATCGAGAAATTGTTGAAGAACAAAGCGATGAAAGCGATGAACGCGATGAGGATGAAGTAGACACGGAGTCCGAATACAAAAATCTGCCTCTCCAGCAGTTGATGGCTCCAATAAGGTTAGGGGTTAACCATAATTTGTGTTTATATTGCTTAAATCGCTTGAATTAGCGAGTAGAATAGCAAGGGTTTTAGGTGCAGTAGCACAATCGGTAATTTCGTGATTGTAATAAACTACCAATTGTGGCAGTGTTCTTGACTGCTCATAAGATCATGCACAATCGGTAGTTATCTTTAGGTTAGAAACTACTGATCGTGCTACTGTATGATTACGTAGTGATAATCGGTAGTTTTGTATAGACTTAAACTACCGACTGTGAGTGTTCAGTAAACCTCGGAAACACCTATCACAATCGTTAGTTAGATTTAGACATAAACTACCGATTATTCTACTGGATGCAAAAGTAGTGATAATCGGTAGTTTCGTTTAGGGTTAAACTTCCGATTGTGCTAGTTAGTGATCCTCAAAAACATCGATCACGATCGATAGTTATTTTTATACCTAAACTACCGATTATTCTACTGGATCCAAATTTAGTGATAATCGGTAGTTTAATTTTTTTTATACCTACCGATTGTGTGTGTATCCATAGACTTTTGTATTTCCATTTTTTTGTTAACAATCGGTAGATAAGTAGTTAATGTAGAGCCCGAGCTACCGATTGTGCACAATCGGTAGTTAAGTAGTATTTTTTACTACCGATTGTAAATAATCGGTAGTTTAATTGTTTTTTTAACTAACGGTTGTTAACAATATGTTGAGTTCAATGTACTTTGTCTACGATTATCCACTGAAATAATTATTCTTTATCTTGTATCAAAGAAGGGAAAGGCGATATAAGCAAGGCCATGATACAATTATATCGGGGCCTCGTCGTGAAGGAGGTAAGAAGGTTACCGCTAGTGCAAGACGACAAATGAGCACTAGGGAAATTGTTATATCCGAAGGAACTCAACCAAGCGTTCCAAGAAGTACAAACGAAGAAGAAGGAAGACCAAGTGCTCCACAAGATAGAAACTTCGAAGAAGGTGGACCAAGTGGTACACAAGAAGGAGAAAATGCTACAAAGAAGCAACCAAGGAAGAGACGAGGGCACAAGGTCCCCGACTCTTTGAAGATGAAGGGTCTACGACAAGGCCAAATCCCTGGGCTCCCAAAAGACGGGGGAGATCTATTATTTGGATACAAGGATTCTTGGGCCAAGGAAATCTACTCAAATGAGGTAATAATTATTAAACACCACTCTTAACATATTTTTTCCAACAAATAGAAGTGTTAACTTTTATTCTAATTGTTTTTTAATTCGTCGTTTATATTAGGACCATTCTAATGCGATCCAACTACTCAAACCTACGGCCGCACCAACTAAGATGGACGATTGGCCGTTGGAAGGTGAGGACTCTGGGCTATCTACGGCCGCCGCAAAATCCATGTTGAAGCACGACCAGGTGTCGATATCGGCATTTATGGATAGGTATTATCAGGAGACGGATACTTTCCACATGCCGTGGGGAGAGATGACCATCACACCCGATGATGTGGTGCAAATTCTAGGCTGGCCAACTGATGTGATTTGGGATTTACCCAATATAATAACCACAATCGCACGGCGTCTAACTAGTAGACAACGGTAAGTACGGGTCGAACCCACAGAGAGCGGGGAAATACTGCAATTAATATCTCTAATAAACTAACCAAAAGGAATATTTTTGTGA
>JAJJMC010020351.1:1803391-1825425 GCA_023531435.1 Papaver californicum
CATACTTCAATGGTTTGTCTTTTCTCACTACTTTTCTTTGTCCTCCTTTTCACATGTCACTTTCAAAACAAGAGACAACCCCACTTACACTTTGTGGGCGTGAGTTTTGTGCTCTCACTTTCTTTTCATCCCACGTGTTGCCTTGTTCCCTTCTCTAAAAGAACCCAACCAAACATATCTCTAAAAGTCCAGCCGTACACATTTCAACTCCACCAAGAAGTCACGACTCCATCATTCCCTCTACCACTCTCTTCAAGTCAACATCACCTCTCTCTTCTTTTCTCTAGCTTTTCATCTACTACTTCCTTCTCTCTTATGATGCAGCCGTTAGCTCCTATCCTATTGGCTTCCTTGCCTCAACAGTAAAGGCCCTGCCCTTGTCTCCATCACGTGTCTAGGCTAGCTAAAGCCTTGTCTTCCATCAATGTTGCATCGGTTCTCCCTTCTCACGTCAACTTCCAAGTCTACTCTCGTTTTCTGATCAACACAGCCACCTACTGTTTATGTACGCCCACACATAAACCAAAAGAAAAGCTCCACGCGGTTTGTCCATTCAGCTGCATTTAGCCGTAATTAATTTATAACTTTGGATTTATGTGAACCATCTAATAAAACAATAAAAATATATTATTAATACAAATTCAAGTACTAACAAATATAGATTAAGTGGTAAAAATGTATGAATTACGTGCTTATCACCAACCATGGTACGACGGTCAAATTCGACTATGTGAAGCAGTTGAGCTGGGACCAGCTTTGTGTTTTGACCGAAAAGTGCTTTGGCTGGTACCGAGAGACCTCCAATCAAAAGTTTGGCCGGTGCGCTTCTTACAGAACCAGGCTATTTAGTATGGTTCATCTGATGCAGAGGTTCAGAGGCACCTTGGTTAAAGAGGAGGCCAACCCAGAGTTCAGCGATGACCAGGTTATAGCTGCAGCTACTGCCTATCTTCTGTGCGTTTTGGGATGTTTCATTTTCCAAAATGCTAGCGGCAACCGGGTTGACGTTAACCTGCTACAACTTCTGGACCGTCCCGAGAAAGTTTGCGACTATTCGTGGGGCACTACTTGTCTTGCGTTTTTGATGGAAAAGATGAGAAAGGCATCCAGGGAGGCGACTAGCCAAATAGCCGGGAACTTGAGATTATTACAGGTATTTTAGTAACTTCATTAATGGTTTGATTGCTATTTATTCTTTTTTCTTTTAAGAAACAATTTTCTCATACTTGGTTTGATATGTACACTAGGCTTGGATCTATGATCACTTCCCGTCCCTCAAGTTGGTCAGAGAGAACCCGACATGGGAGAAAGGCACTACCCGAGGCACCAAAATTATCTTTTCGTGAAACCATTCAAGGAAAAAAGAGCAGGAGTTGATTACTTTGAGGAGAAAACTAGACTCCATGGCGTCCAAAGATGTATGCTTTGATCCCTATAGGGAAGACCTAGCTAATAGTCATATAGCGCGAAGGTCTGAGTTGGAGTTCTACTATGGACCTTTGTGGCATCCAACTGGATATGTCATGTAAAATGCCACAAGGGTGATGCGTCAACTAGGTTTTTTCCAAGAACAACCTTGGAGTCGGTTCAGAGGCAGGTTCGAGCTGGACGTGGAGAATTGTGTTTGTGGTAAGGACTTGATCGCAATTGATTACTCTGGTAACCCATCGGTTGAACATTGGGAAAACAGGATGCAATATATGATCAACCAAGGGAGACCTGTCACCCGAGGTAATGAAGAAGATCCTGGCTATATGGTATGGTACCAGGAGTATTCTCATCTTCACGTGATCCGTGAAGATAAAAGAAAGAGCACCATGGTGCCCGAATATAGGTGCATCATCACAGATAAACCCTCGGGCTATGAAAGGATGGTACGTAATGTTATTTCCATATGATTTTAGTATTACGGGTCAATATTTTAGATAATAATCGTTTGATTGTCATTGTCGAACAAGATAGCCGGTTGGATCAATGCGAGAGTGCCTCCAACGAGTGCGCATAAGACCTAATCGACAACATTGATAATAAAGACTATGATGTCAAGTTTGGAGAGAAATCAATGAGTCGGTCGAAGACCGTAACATCAATGCACAGTAAAAGATCTCGCGGATCAACGAGTGTTGCTCCTGATGCAAATGTCTCGGAAGCCAATGCTGCAGATGGTGCTCCTCATACCAAAACCAAAAGAGTTAGAAATTAGATTGTGGTTGTTAAATTGATGGATATTACTATAGTGTTTAACATTACTGGTTTTAGTCTAACATTTGAAAGGATTTTATGTTCTTTTTTTGAGTTATCAATTGGTTTACAATCGATTTATTTTTAACAAGTTATTTTCTTCAAATTTTACATTATAATCGGTAATTAACGTATTTGCACAAACTACCGATTGAGTAAATTCATCAACAATCGGTAGTTTAAGAATTACTTAAACTACCGATTTTGTACATTCAGCGACAATTGTGAGTGTCCAGGAGTTTTCCAAAAAAATTTCAAAATCCAATTTGGGGATACTAGTCATAATCGGTAGTTTGAACAAATTTTAATCTACCGATTGCGAGTGTCCAGGAGTTTGTGCAAAATGTCGAAATTTTTAAACAAATCTCGATTTCCAGTTTAGGGCTACTAATCATAATCGGTAGTTTAAATTTTTTTTAAACTACCAATTGTGTTTGTACAAAATGTTAAATTTTTTAAAAAAATATCGATTTCCAATTTGGGGATACTAATCATAATCGGTAGTTTAATTATTTTTTTAAACTAGCGATTGCGAGTGTCCAGAGTTTGTACAATTTGGGGCTACGAATCATAATCGGTAGTTTAAATTTTTTTTAAACTACCGATTGTGTTTGTACAAAATGTTGAATTTTTGTTAAAAATCTCGATTTCCAATTTGGGGCTACTAATCGTAATGTTTAATTTTTTTTTTAAACTACCGGTTGTGTTTGTACAAAATGTTGAAATTTTTTAAAAAATATCGATTTTCAATTTGGGGATACTAATCATAATCGGTAGTTTAATTTTTTTTTAAAACTACCGATTGCGAGTGTCCAGGAGTTTGTACAATTTGGGGCTACGAATCATAATCGGTAGTTTAAAATTTTTTTAAACTACCGATTGTGTTTGTACAAAATGTTGAAATTTTTTAAAAAATCTCGATTTCCAATTTGGGGCTACTAATCATAATCGGTAGTTTTAATTTTTTTTTAAACTACCGATTGCGAGTGTCCAGGAGTTTGTACAATTTTGGGCTACGAATCATAATCGGTAGCTTAAATTTTTTTTAAACTACCGATTGTGTTTGTACAAAATGTTAAAATTTTTTAAAAAATCTCGATTTCCATTTTGGAGCGACTAATCATAATCGGTAGTTTAAAAGTTTTTTAAACTACCGATTGCGTTTGTACAAAATGTTGAAATTTTTTAAAAAATCTCGATTTCCAATTTGGGGCTACTAATCATAATGGTAATTTAAAAAAAAATTAAACTACCGATTGTATTTGTACAAAATGTTGAAATTTTTTTAAAAATCTCGATTTCAAATTTTGTTACCGTTGATGAACGGCTATAAATTGTATTCTGATACACCTATAAATAAATAAATTTATATCTATCATTCCCATTTCAAATCCACATCTTTTACATTTCAGAGAAAATTTTTAATCTCTTGTTTTCATTTAATGTCGGGTTACGAAAATTTTAGGCTTAATGCAGAGAATTTTACCCTAGAGAAAGATTTATCCCTATGTCGAAACATAGTATTACGTTATCCAGCAAGGTGTCATGAACGTCGGATGAATGGTTCAATGAGAATGCAATGGTTAGAAGATATACATGCTAACTTTTTTAATGAAACCGGTAACCCCAATAACCGAAACACAGCAGGCCTTTTTTGTCGATATGTGCAAATCACAAAGGAAGTACTAGAATTTTCTTTTTTAACCTTTAAGGTGAATGAAAGAAGAATTAGGAATAAAACTGATGATGAAGTTGTCACCAGATCTCTTGAGGAATGGAGAAGATTGAAACGTTCAGATTTCAGGTACCAACCTCATTTCGATATCCTAAGGGTGATGGAAGAATACAATCCTTTTGTGTTGATTATTCTCCCAAGAAGTGAAGAACGTCGTCCCGGTCGTCATACGCCCCGTTGAAGGTTTGATAATAGGTTTGCTTAAGTGTTTAAGTGTAATCTGCTGATTTATTACATTTCATTTCCTTTAATGTTACGCGATGTAAGCCTTTTCGATTAAATGAAATGATTTATAAAAAAAGTAAAAAATTCAATTTGGGGCTACTTATTAGAATCAGTATATAATGGTGTACCCAAAACTTCCGATTGCTAATATTTGTTCGAACTTAGTGTACATATTTTCTGTACACTCTTGTTACACCAGGCCTCAACGGTTTTTTTTTTAAAAGAGTCGTTAAGACTATAATCTATATAAGGAGGGTGACCTCTTCTCATTTATGCACCAACTTCGAAGAAATAACCGTACAGATTAGTGGCTCAACCTACTCTCAACAGAAACATCAACTTTTTTCATTTCTTTTTCTTACCGATTCTTCTACTCATTTTACCCTTAAGTACTCCATTCAAAATGGCTCCAAAATTTTTACCTAGACAACCAAAGAAGGGAAAGGAAAAGATGATAATAGAGGAGTCCAAAACCATTGAAATCAATTCGTCAACCGATTCCGAGACATCTTACTATGTTTTGGATCCTCGGTGCATTTTAAGGGACAAAGACTTGTCAAGCATAAACCCATACTACAATGAAGCTGGAGAGTACATAGGTCCACTTCGGGATGATCCTAAGGGGGACGAGAAGAAGAAAAAGGCGGTTTAAACTAGGACCAAGTCGAGAGTAACAAGGAGTGGAAAAGATTCATGAGATCAGTGAGATTGATCACTTTGAATTTATATGCTGTGTTTTGTTTCGTTTTTTTCGAATGTTTTTAGCTTTTTTTAACAAGTTGAATGAACAATATGTAGTAAGTTTATTTGAACAAGTTTTTCTTCGGATGTTGAAATAATATTACGAAGTTAGATGTCAAGTAAATTTTGCATAATCGGTGGATAATAATGTTTCTAAACTACCGATTATATAAAATCGGTAGTTATTAAATTCACCTGTTACCAATTATCCACAATCAGTAGTTATTTATGTTCACTAACTACCTATTGTGCCAAGAAAATTCCTGAACAACAAAACCATTATAATCGGTAGATAAAATTGATATTTAAACTACCGATTATAAAGTTTAAAATTTTAAAGTTTAATTCAATTCAGGCTACAATCGGTAGTTTAAGTACTTTATTCAACTGCAGATTATACAATCGGTAGGAAAATGAATCACGAACCTACCGATTGTGAAAAACTAAAACTCGAAAATTCAATCTAAAACACTCTCGATTTCTAATCCAAAACCAACTCAAATAATTTTCTAACAACCTAATTAATTAACTAATTAATCAAAATTAACACTAAGCAAGGGTAGATTAGCCATTATAGAAAATAGTTGTATAAGGAATGTATTGAAATTATTTCAAAATTACCCTATTTTGTTTTATTAGTCACCCCTAATTAGTTCTTGATGGCCCTCAAAAAAGCCAGGTAAAATAACTGTCGAATGCCATCCCACTAAATTATGCACTTGTGAAAGGTTTTAAGTTAACGTGGTAATCTACTTTCCATTTTTTGTGTAATCCAGTATGAAAAACATCTCCATCGGTAGGTGGAAATTTTATTTTCCTATAATATATAAAATTTTAGATCTTATTTAAAAAAAAATTATCTTTAATAGAAGGTCCTATAAAACAAGAGGGATATCATAATAAATAAAATGGTCTTAGTAAAAGTCTTAACTAGACTTTCGGTTCGACCCTTGTGTCATCTTTTTTCTATTTTTCCAAATAATTCTTTCAAATTAAATCAAACGTTTAAAATTTAACCAAATAATAGATTCTAAACTTTGAATACATATACTATTGGAGATAGTTTATTAGCTATGAAATCATATATTTACTACATATATAGAACTCATAAATAAAAGATCTAAATAAAACCTCTACATAGGATTTTTTGCACCTTTTATTAGAGATGCTATTATAGTTTCATCCGCACTAGGAATAAGGGTTTTTGACATTCTCTTAATCTCTTTAGTAATTTTGGGGCGATATACATCAATATAACATGAATCGTATGTAAAGAACCAATTTAAAAGACATTAGTATATCTAGTGGTGCGCCGGTGCTCTGCATGGGCTTATATTTTTTACCACCGACAACATTATAAAATGGGTCATGTGTCTTTGAAATTTAACCTTACCTAAAATCTATGGCCCTGCCATTAAAATGGGGTCTATGGGAATTATTTTAATCCTGCCACTAAAAGTTAAAATAGGGTCATTATAAAAAAAAAAAAACTAAAACCCCTTATCCAACTATTAACTAATATGTTTAATTAGTAGTAATTAACTTAAATGTTAGTTAAGCTTAGTTAGTGATTAATATTAGATTACAGTTAGTGTTAAATTGTAAGAATTATAGTAGAATTGTTTTTCAAAGTTTGTAGAAGAAGGAGAAAAAGTTGGGAAAAACTAGGGTTTTGTGATTTGGTAGTAAAGATAAAACTTTATAGTGACAATGAGGATTCTAGTGGTGATGATGAAGTGGATGCACCTACGTATCACCAATCAGACTACGAAAGAAAGTTTGATCCTACCAATTTGGATTATTTGTTGGATGAACAAGAACGTGTAAACCAAGGAATATTTGATGAATTTACTCAAGCAATGAAGAAACTAACCGGGAAAATGAAGGTCTTGATGCTTCCAGTGGTCAGGTATATGTTTTTAAGATCTCGAACATGTTTTCAACCTTATAATAGCCCAGAAGCGGATTTTTTATAAAATTTTAAGTTGTTTTCTGGGCTATTTTCTACCCAGAATCGTTGGATAAGCATCTTATCAAACGATTCTATATCTCCTGGAGAATATGAACCAGAATCGGTGGATGTGATCATGAAAAATGACCGATTCATGTACATTATTAGGTGAAAAATCGGCATTTATGGACTCATTTATCGAACGATTCCATCCTTTGAAGATTTTCCCAAAATTCTCCAAAAAGAGAATCATTCGATAGGTGTTTCTCTATGCGCCGATTCTAATTGAAAAAAGTGTCCAGAGAGTTCCACTTTGTTGAATGCTAGAGTCGGCACACAAGTCAGTTCACATGTGTCGATTCCATCCTTGGGTTTTTTTAAAAAATGTAGACAATGCAGAATCGGTTGATATGGAAGACATAAAGGACGACTCTTTATAATCGCTCGCAAGATTGTCCTATGTCCACCAATTCTGTTTGGCTAATTTTTTCGATATGTATTGTAGATTATTGAAACACTCAACAACGATCAACCTAAACTCGTATCTCAGACGGGGCCTGATACTTTCGATTATTACTACACTGATTTGGTATGGAAAAAGAGAGATGATGCAAAACAATGGTTTGTGGACAAAGGGATAGAGATTAAACAAGCATTAGTCTTAGGCAAACGTTCGAGGCATGATCGTTTGCGAGAGAAGTGGCAAGATTGAAAGTCACTGGGAAAAGGACAAACCGTATGTGGAGAGGACGTAGAGGGTCTATATTACTAAATCAAAGAAGTATGAATGCCCGTTTAAGATTATAGTGATAGGATTTTAGAATACCCTATCTAAATAAACCGCAATCGCACGGTGTCTACAATGCAGACAACGACAAGTACGGGTCAAACTCATAGGGAGCGGGGACAATACTGCAATCAATATCTCTAATCAACTAACCAGAAATAATATTTGGGATTTTTATATTTATGAATAAAGTAATAAAATAAACTAATAAAATAAAATAAATCAAATGTGAGAAATGGTAACCAGAGTTTTCAGTATCCACCACTATGTATATTTAGTTACTGAAGTGAAACATAAGTCATGAATATTCATTTATCGTTTGTTCTATCGACATCACCTAATATATGTATTAGAGTCGCAAATGTCACTGGGATGCCCTAAAAATGGCGCTCTAAGTCTCATGCACACAAGAGCCTGTCCACCCAAGAACTAAAAACCTAACAAACCTCCAAGAAGAGACGACAATCAATTCTTATCCGTCTGCTCCCTCTCCTGTATACTTTCTTTCCCTCTCTTTATATATGACTGTCCAACTTCCATCTTCTTACGTCCATCTCACTTTCCATCACAAATACACCTACTAAAGCCTAGCCATCACCTTTCATTTTACTTTCACGTGACACACCTAGTCATACCCATACTTCTTCTCTTTATTCTTTTAATCATCACCAACACCCAACACCTAAGCCAACATCAAAGCCTAGCCTAACCTCCTACTCTTCCACCTAGCCAACACACTCTTGTCCCTCAATCAAAGGCCACCTTACCAAACCGTACACCCACTCTAATCAATCCCACCTTTCTTCACTTGCACAAACTCTCTTCCTTTTTGTCCTCTTTTTTCTTTTTTTCTTTTTTCTTTTTTCATCTCAACCGTACTTCCCCAAAAAGAAAACCAAACCAACAATTTTTCTTTCTCGACCTACTCTATAGGTATAACTTCCCCTCCCCTAGTTCTTTCTTTTTTCTTCCTTTTTATACTTTTCTTTCTTCCGTAAAAATCGAACCTCAAGAAAAGCATCCCCTAGGTACTGTCGTCCTATCCATCCATCCACTCCACAGTCCGACTTCTTTTAATCCGAGCCACAATACTCTCTTCCAAAGCTAAAGAACCTCAATAGAAACTCACCCTTTCGGACCCGTCCCAGACGTCCATCAACTATGTCACGCCTTAGTTCAACCAATTAAACTTTTTAATCGTATTTAGCTCATAACTTTTGATTTTATACGAATCATCTACAAAATAATAAAATGGTAAAATTAATATAATTGTGAGTATTGACAAATATAAGTTAGAAGTTAAATATGTATGAATTACGACCATATCATAAAGTGCGTAGACGCGATGGTGTATACAAGATACATAGATTGTTGAATGGTTGTCACAATCATGATGATCCGTAATATCTTATTGGACAAGATGCCGTTTGTGGGTTAAAACCACATCAAAAAGAAACGGTAAAGTCGATGAAGGAAATTACACCAAGTAATATCCTTAGGAAGATCAAGGAGGACGATGTTAAAAACTTGTCCATTTTGAGGAAAATCTACGCGGCAAAGGCAAGCATCAAGAGGACGAAATGGGATGGTAGAGCAGTTATAGAACAATCTCAGTGGTTAGCCGAGCAACATAATTGCACATTGAAGAAGCAGATAATGGAAGACAAAATGACTCATATTTTCTTGGTGCATCCGAAGATGATCCAATTGGCTTAATGTTTTTATCAAATTTTGTTGATAGATTGCACTTACTAGGCAAACAAGTACAACATGCCGTTTCTAAACATATGTGGTCATACTTGGAACAAACAAACTTTCTCGGTGGTATGGAGTTTTATGGATCGGGAGAATGAGGTGAGTTTTTTTGGATGTTGGAAACCTTCAAAGAGATTTACCGTAGCGATCAAATACTTATGATCATGGTGAAGGATAAGGATCATCCACTGATGAATGCAACAGAGGTGGTTTTCCCGGATGCCAAACAATTTCTTTGTACATGGTACATACAATAAAAAATCAGAGCGTATTGCAGGGGCCATATCTAGAAGCCAAAACCACAAAAGGGTAATGCCCGTGAGAAGGCTGAGGATGATCGTCTTAGTAAACTAACTCGGAATGATAGGAAGAAAAAAAACAAAATGGCATAAAAGTACGAAGATAATGAAGTGAAATGGAAAGTTTTTCAACATCATTGGGATTTGATGTTACATTCGATGTCCGAGTGATAGGATTTTTTGGAGACCTTATTTATAGTAACCGCAATCGCACGATGTATAACTAGTATATAACGACAAATACGGGTCGAACCCATAGGGAACGTCAAAATACTACAATCAATATATCTAATCAACTAACCAGAAAATGATGTTTTGGGATTTTTAGAATTAAGAATGAAACAAATAAATTAAACTAAAGTAATAAAACAACTAAACAGAGAGAGTTGGTAACCATGGTTTTCAGTATCCATCACTATATCTATCAAATTACTGAAATGAAACAGACCTCTTGAATATTTATCTATTATTTGTTCTATCGACATCACATATTATATGTATTAGAGTCGCAAATTATTGGGACGTCCTAAGCATGGCGCATCAAAAGCTCTAAGTCTCATCATACACCATCAAATTGTGCTAGCGAGAAAATTATACGAAACTAATTATAGGTTCATAAATAATACCTGGCTATTCTAAGCATACCCCATCAAAGGATTTAACCCCAAGCATTGAATATCAAATAAGTAAACAAATATACTTATGAACCTATTTATAAGGCACAAAGGTTATTGTATCGTACAGAACCGGTGTAGCAATAACTAATTTTTCGTTAAATCAATAAAAAAAATCATAGAATTTATCTATTCCAATCATAATAATTTTTTATCAAATAATAAGTTCAATTGACTAGTACTCAAAGTGATATCAATATAAAACCCAAACCATAGAGCTTAACAAGACATGAAAATAAATTATCTCAAAATCTATTAAGATAAATTAGCAAAACTAGAAATGAAGAAAATTAAATCAAACTCTTGTCGACGTCCACCTTCGTTAACAGTCTGACGCCTCCACCTTCTCTTTTCCCAGACGTCCGCTTCCATACATAATTCCTCTGTCTGTATCAGAATCTAGCCTCCTCAGTACCTCCTCTCCAAAATTGTTTCTCGGTTGTTTTTTATACTAAACTCCCAAAAAAAATCACGTGTTGGTCCTAATTCTAATGTTAGTCTCAAATTTTCAAAATACGACCACCAACCAACATCATTGGCCCACTTTCTTACTCCCTCTCGTGACCGAACATCTCATGTCCCCACCTGCTATTCTTTTTCCAACACTTCAACCCTTTTTGTTCTTAAGAACAAATCCAAGACGTCAACCCCATTTTCGCTTCTTTTCATCATTAGCCAAGAGCTCACCTTCGCCTGTTTTTGCTTCTTTTTCTTGTTTTTTATCAGTGAAATAAAATCAAGGTTCCACTGTTTGCTTCATCGACTTTATTAAAAGAGAAAAGTTAACCCATTTAACAGCTGCTCACACCAAGTATGTTTTTAGATATGAAATCATACTTATCCCATCTAGCCACCTCATGCTTGCTTATATTAAAGAGAAGGTTTCTGTTTCTGAATTTAATCACGCTATCAATTGCTTCCGCACTAAGTCATTGACTCTGGACCAATAAGTCTCCATTTCGGTTGTGGGCATCAATGTAGTCAGTTCATAAATTTAGATTTTATGTAAACCACCTATTAAACAATAAAATAATAATATTAATAAAATTATAAGTATTAGGAAATATAAATTTTGAGAAATAAATGTATAATTAAGTGCTTATCAAATATCTTCAAACCTATATGTTGTTATTCTTCGAGCAAAATTAATCTAAAAATAAATAAAAATTATAACTCATTTTCACAGGAATTGTGACTATATTTTACATATGTAACAAGCCTTTTAAATCCCTAAGTGGCCTTAGTGGACGAGTTTTATCTTGTAAGGGTTTACAAGAGGTATACCCACAAAATTTATACTTCAAATTCTAGCTATATGTGAACGATTGAGGATAGACACTAAACAAACTATTTAGTTGGCTACACATGTCTTTATCTATGGGAGGAATTACCCCGTTTGGTGTCCAATTGTACACGAGTTTGCACTCGAGCGTACTAAAATTCATATATAAAAAAACAAAGCACTACTCAGAAAGTCGTACAATGGACCACGATACTTGATGTGATTGTGAGACAATGGTAAATAAAAGTTCGTTGCTCGGACTTGTGAAGATTCGATTTTATACCTTTTTCTAATTTAAACTAGTAAATAAACAAAAGATAATAACAATATTACGAGATACTGAGATTCAGGATTTCGTCATTTTTCATATTCATTTGATGCATATATTGGTTCTTAACAATTTAAGTTCTTATATGGACTATTTTTATTTGCCAAAAGTAGATTTCTAAAACATTAGATGTAAATCATAAGCATGGTGTATCAAAATTTCTAAGACTAAGCATACACCATCAAACAAAATCACAACTAATTAGTAAAAAACACAAATTAATTCAACTAAGTGTAAAAAGTTATAAAAAATCAAATATAGTTACCAAACAATCGTGAAAAATAGCTTCCTCCATTGTCCCAGTGTAGGGGTCTAGCTCATTGTGCTCAAACACTCTTTAAAGATAGGTACATAGCTCTAAAGTGCTCGAGATGAAGAAATATATAAGAAAGAACTGGCCAACTGAGTCGTAGAATGATTAAAATGATTTACTGAATAAACGACTCACTTTAGACGCAGTGAAAGCAGAACAGATTCAATGTGTATTAAAACTCTAAACTGTTGCAGGAACTATTCACTAAACTGTTACAAAAGATGTTGAATTTAAGAGAATAGACCACGGACATAAACAACAGTTCTACTTTTTATCCATGATTTCTTTGTACTTTTCGCCATAGTTTCTTCATCTTCTTCACGAGCATAATTTTGATTTAATTTTTCGTTCTCGCTTTCTGCCCTCTGCCATCCCCCCTAATGCTTTATAGCCTCATCTATTTATACTACAACGATCACCTTACTCCCAAATCATTCAAAAATCTTCTCTCATTAATGCTCAAAACTCGACAGATGAAATATAATCTTGGTGATTTATTTTGTTTCCTTTTCTCGATAAATCTATGCTCAACTAAATCTCGATTTTGTTTTCTTTCTCTTCTTGATCCCATCTAGCATTCAATTAGGAAGGAGTATCATGCGATAATATGAAGAAATATCTTGGTTTTACCGAATATAAATTTTTCTCCCTGTTTTAAAACTGGAAATATCTTTTCACCATTTTTAACGCAGCCAAGAGATGTATATATTTCGACTTTTAGTTTCCAAAAAACATGAATAACTTCCTTTATATGAGGATAGAATATATTATTGCCTTTCACAAATCGAAAAGTCATCAAAATATGGTTACAAATCTTTACATGCGAGAATCAGATTTTCACGCCAAAATCTCGTTTGAACTTGGAAAGAATATGGGTTCCCCTGATCCAAATCTTGGGTTCCCTTAACACTATTTATGGGTGCCCTTAACACTATATCCGAGAACATACACATATGCTATCCAAGTGTCAAACTTTTTTTTCATTGGTCAAGTTCAATTAAAATAATGGGGTTTGATTTCAATCACTCTAGTTCATCCTAACGGCGATAATAACGCGATACTAGTAACCCACCAAATCACTTAGAGAAACACAAAAAGTTGTAAAAATAAAAACAGAACATGATAAGGTGACAATTTCGAGATATGGTGACGACTATCATGTTATTTCTAACACCTGAGCTTTGTCCTTTTATAAATAGACCATTTAGATGGGCACACCAACTTCTATAGACAAGAATTTTATTTCCATCTACCGAGAATGGTTAGTGTCATCCTAAATTGTTCACAAATCTCTAAATTTTGGAGTTTCTTATTGGAATCAATTTTCAGAAACTCTACCCCCAAACCTAAATTTAACATTGTCCTCAATGTTCCAAATTGTGCAACCTAGAATGACATGCAATAAATATAAATAGGAGAAACAAATATAAATTATAAAAAAAAGGATTGGAAGATTTCACCTGATTGACGCAAGAAAAGTAGTATTCTTTGTAATCAAACATCAAACGATAGTAATAACAAAGAACACTGAAAATAAAGTAAAAATAAAAAGACTAACGAAAATGTAAGAAAAACAGACAAAACATAAAAATCTACCTACTGGATTGTATAAAAATGATCTCCAAAAATTAACAACCTGAAAATTTGGGGATCAACCCAAAAAACAATATTTATAACTGACAGCTTCACACTTATGTTATGACAACAAGAAGACACTGAAACTACCAAAAACAAGGGATTACCCCCAAACCAAGTTTTTAGTACACCTGGAATAGCGTAAAGAACAAAATATAGGGATAATATTGGGATTGGGAAAATATCAACTGGTTCATGCACAAAATCAGGAACAGACAAGTCCTCTAGGTATTTGGATGCAAAGTGATCCAACAAAACTTGAGAAGCACACAATTCTAACCCTAAATTAGGTAAATTTTGGAAGTGTAGGGGTCTAAAATTGTATAAATAAAGTGCATATAACCGAGGCAGAGTATAAATATAATTTGGAGAGTTTAAATATGTTTGGACAAAGGTTTTCGAGAAAGCGGTGGTTTATTGCGTGAAGCAATTGTTAGAGCCGCACAAAGAAAAGTTTATGTAGTCGTATACCTACCAACATATGCATTACAAGAATCAGGCGACAAGTATAGTGGAAGAGTCTCGTGGACGATTAAAAACCTACTCTGGGGGAGTCAAATAATGTAGTTATGGTACAAAAATCTAGCCATCAATAGACCATGGAGGATATCAACAAGATTCAAATCCAAATGGAAGATAGTAGGATGAAGGTTGTGACCACATACTTCGATGACTAAAGTACGTTGCTTAAGGGTATTCCTTATGGGGTGTCGCACTGGGCTATCCATTGCATGATAAATGATTATAAGTTTTTTGAGGATAAAGCACGGGAGAAAGAAGATTGTTTGTTCTTGTAAGACGATGATGGCCATGGGGCTCCCGTGTTATCACATTATTGCTAATAACCCCCAAGGGATTCCGTTTGATCTCATCGATCCGTTTTGGAAGCAACTTACTTTCACACCAAGCCCGATAGAAGATGTAAGTCAATCATTTATAGACATGGATGTTGGGAGAAAAATAATCGAGGGCTACTCCAACAAGAACAATTTGCAACAAAATTTTTTGATAGCTGACTTGGTCCTCGCCGTTCACCCACATATGCAACCGGTTGAAGAACCAACTAAGCTACCGCCAACGGGTATACCACCTATAAAATTAGATAGGAAGCAAGAAAAGAAAGAGTACAAAGTGGCGATGATTAACCAAAGAGACCCTTCACTACAAGAGCATACCGAGGCTATGTATGAACAAGCTCCCGCTCCAAATAAAAGAGGTCGCCCGAAGAAGCAAAAAAGTGGACCAAGTGAGCAACAAGCCAAGACAAATTATTAAAGGGATCCCATCGTTCCAAGGCAAGAAAGTCAAGCGAGTACAACACAAGGCAAGTAAAAGGTTCTTATCGTCCCTTCGCAAAAGCGAGTACAATACGAGTACGATTAAAATGGGAAGCAAGGCAAAAGGTGTCCATGCATCCCCCGCAAGAGACATTGACTATAAAAGAGGCAATTTGTTATCAAGTTACACCTATGAATATGTGGGGTAGACCATATTGAACGTGGTATACGATATTCCATGAGTATCTTACGAAACTCCCTTCAATCATTCATCCCTACATATTATCTACCGACGACATGGATGGGGATGGATATTGTGGATTTCACGTTGCATACAAATAAATAGGCCATTTAAGTTTGGAGGATGATGAAAACCTAACCCAATGCCAATATTTTAGAAATATGACGGCCTTACGGCTACAAGAAGACAAGGAATTTTACATCTCGATGATGAGGGAAGGTACAATGGAAGATAAAGAAGTTGAGTTGATGGGATTTTAATTTTCCACAAATGCACAACTTTCTATGAGACAATATGCAAGTATGGTTCGTCCCACAGAGATTTTGGAAATTGTAAAACCTAATTTTTAATTGCAAATATTTTTGAGGAATTTAATTAAATAAAATAAATATGAGAATGGTTAACTAACAAATTAACTACAAGTCTAGGGTTTCAGATTACTACTTCTAATGTTGGTAATTCAAACTTAATATCCTAAACACAATACTGTCAAATTACTCAAAACAATATTGAACATAATCTCATGTTTTGGAAAATACAATATATAAAATTATTTATATGACTTTCGTCATCTGAAAAAGATATAATCTCCTTCGCTTATAGAAAATAAACAGCCTAAAGACTATCCAGTACAATTAAATTGAAGCATATTTAGAAGAGAAACTATTAGTCATCAAAAAGCACAACTGAAAAGAAAGTAATTTATGTCTAAGAAATTATATAATAGAAATACCCATCAAAACTAGCTTTCTCTCTAACCCTATAACAAGTATTTAGCTACTCATGACAAAAAGAATGGAAGAAACTAGAGAATAAACCATCTTATTAACAATTTTAATAGAAATTACAATAAAGAACTGACCAGAGGTGTTGTAAAATGAGTAAAATATTTTAATGATTTTACGACAGCTTATATTGTAATTGAATAAAGCACATATCTTTAGTGTATTAAAGCCCAATTCTGTCGCAGGTACTATTCAAGAAACTTTTGCTAAAACTGTTGAATACAAGTGTATAGGTCACGTTTTTTAACAAGAGTTCCTATCTTAGCAACAATTTCTTTAGCCAAATTTTTCTTCAACGGTTTCTTTAATGTTTTAGTAACAGTTTCTCCATCTTCTTCATGAGCAATTTTATTATTTTTTTCTCAATTTTTTTTCTGAATTTTTTTTCCTGGCAGCAGCCAGCCTTTCTTATCTCTTCCTACACGACCCCTATATAGACTTGAACCACCAACACTTCCCAATTCTCGGCCAAAACTCTTCGAAATAAAATATCTTTTAATGGAAGAATCTTGGACATAATTTTCTTCCCTTTGTTGTTGCTTTCGATCAATTTTTTTTTTTTTGTTTCCAAATTGTAGCTCGGGAATAATATATTTGATGCTGCAAACCCACGATACTATATAAGAAAATATATCCTTTGCGTTTTAATTGAAATCCAACAGTCGAGAATACTTTTCTTCCTTATTTAACAACAATCAGTTTCTTTATTTTCACGAGATTACAATGACTTTCTCTGCTGACCAAATTGTGTACAGATTGATACTATTAAGGAAAAAATATATCTTGCCTTAAAATCTTTAAAAATCTTCAAAATTCAATCAGGAATTCACAGAATTGAAAAGAATTATTTTCTCGCTAATTTTGTATTTCAAATTTTAAGAAGGTGGTTGCATTTATCCATTCATTTGGTGCCTTTAATATTTTTCGGGTGCCTTTAACACTTTTTAGCTGATTTTTCCATAACACTCTATTCTTCAAAAATACCTACAAACACAATAAAAACATAATATAAGTACACAATTGAGTTCTAACAATATACAAATTAGGAACAAATCAGATACATAAAAAGTGCATATCATGAGTTCGACGAATTGGTTGCTCGTGTTCAAGGGTCGAAGGAGGATGAACCAATAACCAATAAGCATTGGATGACCATGCCTCGATGTGTCCATCTTTCGGCGGATACGTGGAGTTGTGTTGTTCATTATTTTGGTCAGGGAGCATCTCTTACCTTTACACCAAAGAGAACAAAGTATGATAAATCGCTTAAGGAACGAAGAATTGTTATAGTCAACATTAGCAACATACATTTTATCGGTCTTAGGCTACGCGAAGATTGTACGTTACCTCCACTATGTAGGTTCACTTATTTTCCAAGTTTCACCAACAACACTTCTAAGGAATGGCAGAAAAAATATGAGCCCAACATGAAACTTTGGGATGACTTGATGGACCCGAAACAAATCAAGGGTACAATCGTGTTGAATTAAGAATTTTTCTTTTGTTAACAAATGAACTATCGGATCTCCATAGTTTGTAGCTTTCATATATTGAACAACCACTCATAATTAATGAAATGTATTTGCATTTTGGTTACTTTGAATTCTTGTTGGAAATTATTTTAAACAAAAGTTGTTGCATGAAAAATTAAAAAAACTTTACCCAGAATTGATGGGTACGACACATACATATCCAACGAATCTAAATCACATTTACCAAAGAGTCATTCAGAATCGTTGGATACATAAGTGTTACGTCCATTGAATCTGGATCACAATTGTAAAAAATTAATTTTCTTTACCACAAATCATTTGACGTAATAAGGAATAATAAACTTCAAACCGTTCATATAAACTATATGTTCATCCATCCATCCACACACAAAAATAAAAACATCTAATAAAACAACATAAACTAGTTAACACAACGAGTCTTAGTTTAGTTTAGCCAACAAGTCTTAAAAACATTGATTAGGTATCATCCACAGGAGGATCGGAACCATTAGCAGCAGCGACGGCAGCAACAACCTCTTCAAGTATTCTATCTTGGGCTCTCCAATTAGCAATATCCTCTCTTAATACAAATGCTATTTCAATCACCTTCTCAAGCTCTTTCATTGCCAGTTGAGCATGAGTTCTAGGACTTCTTCCAGTTTGTTCTGGATAGGGAAGCTGAGGTCACGGACAACCTTTTTTATGGCCTCCTATTAATATCACATTATCTTGTTGGACCAGCACCTCTGTTGGATCATCCATAATGGCTATACAAATAAATAAATTGAACAAGGTATCATTCAATCAATAATCTCTGGTTCAAGCAATGAATAATCAACAAAAAATTAATGAACATAACAAAATCGTTGGATAAAGATGGTCTTATCCAACGATTCTAATTGCAAAATCTATCAGAAAACACCAAGCTAGAATTCTTGGATAAGACCATATTTATCCAATGATTCTAACTACAAAATCTAACTGAAAACACCAAGCTAGAATCGTTGGTTAGGTAGCATTTTAGATAACGATTCTTCTTACTTCTATAACCCAAAAACTTTCATATCCAAAATTATTAGATATAACCAACAATTCTCATCAGGTATTAGTAAAACATTAGAGCAAATGAATCAAGGGATAATCATGTGTGTTATCCAACGACCCAGTATAGGAAAAGCAAAAAAAAAGACTAGAATCGGTGGATAATAAGGTGTCTTATCCAACGATTTTAGTATAGAAAAAGTAAAAAAAATGAAAAAGGTAGGATCGTTGGATATGATCTGCCATATCCAATGATTCTGGCAATGGTAACTATGTACGAGGAATATGAAACGAGAATTGTTGGATGTGGATCCATCATATCCAACGATGGATCAACATCCAACGATTCTGGAAAAAATCAAGACTTTGGTTCACGAAAAGTTTGATTTCTTCATATAAATCTATCACAAATGTTATTAAAAGAAAGGGTTTATAGAGATCTACCTTGTAGTTTGCTCTGCATGATGTGATTTTGTTTTTGGAAAAATTAGGATTAGGGTTTTAAATTTTGGAGTGAGAGGAAAAATGTAAAGTCTTTTTGTTTTATTTTATTTTTTGTTTAAATTTTATTTGATTTGGATTGTAAATATTTTTTACATTTATATTTTAATTCAAATATTAAAAATAATTAATAAATAAAAGATAATTTAATAATTTTTATAATAACTAAATAAATATCTCTTATCCTGTATTTTAGTTGAAATAAAATTTAATAGAACCAAAACATAAATTTTATAAGCTCTAATTTAAGTGATTTTGCGGCAACATATATGAATATAACACAAACCGTATGTAAAGAACCAATTTAAAAGACACCGCATAACTAGTGGTCCGCCCGTACTATGTATGGGCTTATGTTTATTACCACCGATAACATTACAAAATGGCCATGTGTCTTTAAAATCTAACCTTACCCAGAATGTTAATGACAGACGGCTTATCTCTCTTCCTATTCATTTCTCCACGGATTACAAAGTTACCTCATTTGTTATTTACTTGAATATCATGCCAAATCTATTTTATTATTATGCATAGTTTAACAATGACGATATGCTTATTTCATTGCATTGATTTCTTTATGATAAACTGTTTCGCAACTAAAATCTGCTTCTAATTGGCAGATATCGAAGTCATATTATCCAGGGTTGGTGTCCTTCAACTTATTGCTTTTCTGGTTAACTCTGTAGGAAATAAACGTCTCATAAAAACAGGAAGGTGTCACCAACATGGTGGTAACATTTCTGTCTATGCATCTGTCATAATCATTTGCTTTGGTGTCTACAGAGGACGGACTATTCTGAAAGAGTATTAACACATTGAAGAACTGATTCATGTGATATGTCAAAAGAGGAGATTGCTTAAACCCTCATCATTTGATTCTCAACATTTAATGTAAAGAAATGACATCCTTAGTCAAATTTGATTAAGGTACAGACTGAGTTAGGTTTGCAACATCTACTGGATAATCTGATGTAGGAACATCCCTTTCTGGGTGAATCTCCCTGTGAGTTATGAAACCAAGGATTCATCTGGCCTTTCCCATCAGTTGTGGCTTGGGGGAGATAGTTCAGTCCCCCCTTCATTAAAATGTTTACTAATCCTTAGCATGATTTCAAATATGTGGATATTTTTGACTGTGAGGGCATCTTTTCATTGCAGGGTTAGATATAAAGTTATGTTCACATTCATTATATCAGTTTTGAACATCTATAATCCCATTTTACTTTTTACAGTTACATTTGGAACTTGGATGGAGTGGCTTATTTCCATTTTTTCTTATATGCTTTCATATTGTTTTGACAGGTGTATATGGAGAAAGTTTCAAGATTTTTGACCAACAGGGAACTCAGGTTCGTTGATGTTTCCCGATTAGCAGAATGGCGAAGATGCCTGCAAGCTAATTATCTAAACTTAGGGAAATTTGGTCTTTAAGAAGATCAGTTAGAGAGACGTAAGGGTGAAAAAATGTGCTTATGCTGTGGAGATTGGTCCCATATTGTTAGAAGTTTGACAATATATGATGAGTTTCTTAGTTTGAATAAGTTTCCTAGATTAGGTTTAGGTTTAAGTTTAGAAGTAGTATCCTTATATAGAATTTGTAGAGTTTTAGGAAATTGGATTAAGGTTTGTGATGCCTATAAAAGGCACTGGTTATCACCTTTGTAAGACACACCAGATTATTATCAATGTAGTCTTTTATTAACTTCGTATTTATTCTCTCCTCTTTTTTGTTAGATCCTACATAGAATTTAATATGGTATTAGAGCCAGTATGGAGAGAGGAGAGAGACAAAGTTAGAGAATTCATTATTTTTATTTTTTTTGGTATGTTAAGTATCTTTAGTTAAAGAGAATTATAAAAAAATATAAATTTTTTTCTGGTGTTTTCCTACAAGTCAATAACTCTAATTTCTTTCAAGTTGGATACTTCATTTTGTTACGTGCTCCAACTTGAGGGAGGAAAAGAGAAGTATAACTGAGACTGAGATGAGATCAGATGAAGTAGGTGAGAAGAAAAATCCTACAGATAAGGTAGGTGAGAAGAAAAATCCTACAGATAAGGTAGGTGAGAAGAAAAATCCTACAGAGGAGGTAGGTGAGAAGAAAAATCATACAGATGAAGTAGGTGGTGCAGAAGGAGTTGCATCGCAGGTGAGAAGAGAAATCCTACAGATGAAGTAGGTAAGAAAAAATCATACAGATGAAGTAGGTAGTGCAGAAGGAGTTGCATCGCAGGTATCGTTAGCTTCAGGAGTTCATGAAGTTAACATTACAGGAGTAAATCCACGTGTTAGGCCGAATGACTGGCCTTACACGTGAGGGGGCGTGTTGACCGAATGACTGGTCACTCATATATAAGTCCACGTGTTAGGCCGAATGACTTGCCTTACACGTGAGGGGGCATGTGGAGATTGGTCCCACATTGTTAGAAAATTGGCAATATATGATGAGTTTCCTAGATTAGGTTTAGGTTTAAGTTTAGAAGTAGTATCCTTATATAGAATTTGTAGAGTTTTAGGAAATTGGATTAAGGTTTGTGATGCCTATAAAAGGCACTGATTATCACCTTTGTAAGACACACCAGATTATTATCAATGTAGTCTTTTATTAACTTCGTATTTATTCTCTCCTCTTTTTTGTTAGATACTACATAGAATTTAATATGGTATTAGAGCCAGTATGGAGAGAAGAGAGAGACAAAGTTAGAGAATTCATTATTTTTATTTTTTTT
>JAJJMC010020351.1:1825435-1852787 GCA_023531435.1 Papaver californicum
TACAGATGAAGTAGGTAGTGCAGAAGGAGTTGCATCGCAGGTATCGTTAGCTTCAGGAGTTCATGAAGTTAACATTACAGGAGAAAATCCACGTGTTAGGCCGAATGAATGGCCTTACACGTGAGGGGGCGTGTTGACCGAATGACTGGTCACTCGTATATAAGTCCACGAGTTAGGCCGAATGACTGGCCTTACACGTGAGGGGGCATGTGGAGATTGGTCCCAGATTGTTAGAAGTTTGGCAATATATGATGAGTTTCCTAGATTAGGTTTAGGTTTAAGTTTAGAAGTAGTATCCTTATATAGAATTCGTAGAGTTTTAGGAAATTGACTTAAGGTTTGTGATGCCTATAAAAGGCACTGGTCATCACCTTTGTAAGACACACCAGATTATTTTCAATGTAGTCTTTTATTAACTCCGTATTTATTCTCTCCTCTTTCTTGTTAGATCCTACATAGAATTTAATATATGCAGGGTATTGTTAGGCTTCCCAGCAACAACAATCAACTGATTATCTATTGCGGACTTTAGGGCAGTGGCTGCAAGGTATGGAATAACAACAAACTTCTTCATGTATAAACCAACAACAGAGTTTGGCTGTTGATTGTTGGTAATTATTTATATTTTGGGTTCACTTAACTTTTCAAGTTTCAACATGAAGAAGCAAGCTAGTTGGTTTAAACCATAAAGTATTGTACGTTTATTTAAGCACTGTACAACCAGGAATATTTATGATAAAGAATTGTATGTTTGAATTTAAACATTAAGGCAATCAATGTTAATTGAAAACAGTCTCCTTCTGAATTGTATAGAGATTTTCATAGTATAGAGATTTTGTACAATTAATGATATTATGTTACCTTGATTGTTGGAGAGTACATGTTGCGCATGCCTTACTGGATTTCTTTGGCTGTTTATTTTTAAACGTAAATATCGATTATACCGTGTTTGCTGTCTAATCACAGATGGTGTAGGCTTGACAACTATACCGTGTTTGTTGTCTAGTCACAGATGGTGTAGGCTCAACAACTAGATCTTCTTCCTCTACCATTGTTGCATACTGGTTTAATCTCGAATTTCTTATTTTATTTTATCTATTTTTGAAGGTGTTGAAGGTTGATGGAAACGAAAAAGATTTTTTTGATATCGTTTTTTTTAAAGTAGTTTAAGTCTACAGAAAGGAAAGGCTATATGATTTTAAGGGGATATAGAGACTTGATTTTCTATTGGTCTATATTTTTTCTAATTTTTTTATTGGTTTATTTTTAGTAAAAAAAAGGATAAAATATTATCTATTGTTCTAAATTTCATCCCCTAAATTTCTATTGGCCTAAATCTTCTTCAGGTAGGGTTAGAAGCTATAGAATTTAAACTTTGTTCAGCTTTTAAACACAACTGAGAAAAAAAACTGAAATTATATATATATAATTTAAAGTACGATCCTGCAACACCACTCACGTGGAAGGTTATTTTCTCTCGTATCTTTTGAGGAGAATTTTGTCTTTTCGTATAATTTTCAAACTCTATATAAACATTTAAAGGCCTAGACAAGTAAACTTATACATTGAACGGTGATAAAAATTTTGTTTTTTATTGTTTAAAATAGGTCTTTTGTGATGTTGTAATTCTGATGAAGACACATGATAAAGTTTGATTGGTATAAATATCCTGTAGTAAAGGAAAATCACTCTCCTATTGGGTAATAGGTTTAAGAATGATTACACTTATTTTATACCTCATACTTAATTGTGTTGAGTCAGCATCACCTACCGTGGACGGACAACACCTCATATCGACAATCTACATCTAATCGTCTTTATTAAACGGCTATGGTAAATTTTACATTTTAAAATATAATAAAAAAAACAATATTAGAAGAAAAAACAAATGAAACACTTTATTTATGGTAAACCATAAAATTCCTAAACTTAATTTAACTCTTAATTTTTGTAACTAGAAAAAAAATACATTTTTTATGATAAACCACAAATATTTCTAAACTTTATTTAACTCTTAACCTCTTTTATTTGGACTATATGAGTTATGACAACGACGAATGTAGTGGAATTTGAGCTCTAACACTTTTATTTTTGGTAATGTAAGTTTCGATGGTTAATATGTGGTATAACGACCAATTTCAACTTCATAATGGTGTGCAATTTCTGCATACCAAGAAAATCACTGATACATAAATGTGTTCCACAATCACTATACAACTAAGATTATTTTTTTGTTGTTGTTGTACAAATTAACAAGGATTTTTATTTTGATGACCAATTAACTAATATTCATGAAAATGTACATTCTAAACGGGTATGCAAGGGATATTACAGAAATATTACAAAGAAAAACTACTTCTATTATCACCCGAAGATGCAACAAAACTTTGCATTTAACTATGAAAACACTACTGAATCAAATAATAACAAATAAAAATACTTTGCTTTAATTATTGAAATATGTGTTCTTGTTACTTGTTTGACGTGGAATCAAGAACCCTATTTATGTTGTTGTTAGTGTTACCTTCAGTTGTTGAATAAGAAAGAAGAGATAAGAAGAATATGATTAGGGTTTACGAATGGTGAATAGGGTTTAGGAGATCAATAATCTTTTTCCTAGTCGTTATTCAAGATTGAGGATAAAAGATACAATGGCATAAGAAAAGAAAAGAAAGGAGAAAGATTTAGATTTAGGAGGCAGGAGAAGGAGATTGGCAGTGATTGAAGATAATTAGAGGTCATATTTAGGACATGTGTTAATCACTCACCCAAGCGTAGGAGTTTAAAAAACACATCTGAAAGGGATAAATGTAGCTGATTTCATATTGATCTCAATTCCCTCAAATGATTTATTATTAGTCTAATTTTTTTGTGAGAAAGGAAGTCCTATTATTATAAATTATGTCCAGTGATTTTCAATTAGTCAAATTTCTTTCTAATGAGGCCAAAAGCTCCATGAACATCTCCAACAACGGCTATAAATATATTAATAGACTATCTTCAATAATATATGGATTTAACTTTTAGGATATTCTATTTGATAAAATCTTAATTATTTATTTTATTTTAAATAATTATTATAATAAAACAATGAAAAATATAATATGAACATAATTCTGGAAGTTCAGTTAAAAGTTTCTTTAAAACCTTTGTATTCAACATGTTATCTCTTCTGCTTTATAGGATCTACTATACTACTGGAAATGAATATATCTTAAATGGGAGTATAAAAATCCATGTATCATGAAAAAAATAAAAAATGCATCTTCTATTAAAGATGTTTTAAGAATTGAATTTTGTTCAACTTTTACCACAACAAAAGAATAAATGCTCAAATTAGTGTATAATTTGAATTGAGTTGCCATATTATCCTGTACAATTTTCCCTTGCAGTAACAAACAAAATACATACGTTTTGTTGCAGTAATAAACAAAATACATACGTTTTTGAAAATATCCAACACGTAAATTAGATATCATAATATGTTGCTTATGCTTCCCTCATTTCCTTGCAAGAACATAAAAGTTCAATGGTCAAGATTTTTTGTTTTGTACGAATAGGTACCATCCCTAGCAATACCAGCATCAGCAATCATCCATGAAAAAAGGGTCATCGAACACATGACTAAGCTGTAACACCAAATCCTATTGGGAATTAGTTGAATATGTCCCAAGTTAATAGGCCGATTTAACTAGTTGTCCCGGTTTTTCTTTTTCAAAATTTGTAAATTTACCCCATCGCCTAGAATTAACAACCAAACACCTTTATAGTGGTGGACCAATCTGATATAGGAAGTAAACTCTACGGATGGATAGACATGTGGAATGCTAAAATGACATAATTTCTCTTTGACATAATAATACTTTTATATGATGAGTTTCAATTAATTAGGGTTTGATTTACTTAGATCAGATGATAAAGAAGACCATTATTGCAAAGATTTAAAATTTAGGGTTTGATTTTAAAGATTTTGATAAAAGAAGAAGAGGTTACTTTATATAGTTTTTATTGCAGAAGAGATGATTATGGTTTGATTTTGTGTTTAGTTAGAGTTTCAATGTATATTTTTCGGTTTTGATGTTTTGTTCCAATTAAAGTTTCAGATTTGATTTAGGGTTTTTATTCATTTTCCGGTTCTAATTGTGATTTTATTAGGGTTTTTAATTAGGGATTTTAATAAAAGTAGAGAAATAGATCTAATAAAGGTACTAATTATTTTTTGTTGTTATTGTTTCAGCTTTTCCAGAGATAATTAGTTTTTGTTCCAAACTCACAATTCTAATTTAGGTTTTTGAAGGATTTGAATTATGATTTCACTTCCATGTTTCATTTGATGTAATTGAATTGATAACTACATGGTTATAATTTTATTTTGGGTTTTAATTTGGGTATTTTTCTATTTTTACATCTCTTTTAGGGTTCATTTAGGATTTTCAATCGGGTTCAAATCCGACTCGGATTCAGGATCGTGAATCATTTCCCGACAGGGTTCCTCATTCCCCTCTCTTTAGGGTTTCAACACCTTCCGGTTCAAACATGGTTCATCAGGGTTAGCTGAGGGTATAAGTGTCTTTATAAACTGCCAACTGTCATTTAACTTTACGTAACGTGTAACTGGACGAAATTCTTTGTAACAGGACAAAACTTGTAAGTTTCTAAAAAATCAGGACTAATCAGTAAACGACTTTAAAAAATGGGACATTAAATTAAAAATCCCAATCCCATTCTTTACCACTTCTTTCTTAAACAAACACACCTGTAACAATCGTTTCCCTCTAAAAGAAAAAAAATAGAAAGCATGGTCGGTGGTCGTTCTAGAAACCTTCATTCCCTTTTGCCCTTTTTCTTTCTCTCTTAGAAAATCTTCAGAAACCTTAGTAGACCGACATAAAAAAAAATAGTTGATTTTGATAAGACTTAAAGTTGTGCTTTCTTCTATCATTTCTCAACAACAAACAACCTTCATCAAAAATAGGCAAATTCTCGATGGAGTTCTCATAGCAAACGAGCTTATTGATTCGAGAATTAAAAGCAAAACAAGTGGTGTGTTATGCAAAATAGATTGCGAAAAGGCCTTCGACCATGTCAGTTGGGACTTTTTAGAGGAGGATATAAAACATATGGGTTTCTGGGACTACTGGATTAAATGGATTCGAAGATGTATCGAAAATGTAAGGTTTTCCATACTAATAAACGGTAGTTCTAAAGGTTACTTCTAAAGTTGCAAAGGTATTCGTCAAGGGGACTCTTTATCCCCTTTATTCTTCTTAATTGTTGTTGAAGTTCTGAATTTAATGTTGTCCAAAGCGCAAAATCTCAATATGATTCAAGGTTTCTCGGTTAAAGAAAATGGGGTGCAAATCTCCCATTTGCAATTCGTAGACGATATTCATATTTTCTTAGATGCAAATGTAGAGCAAGTGAAACATTTAAGATTGATAATATGACTATTCGAGTTTTTATCTGGTCTTAAAATAAACTTTTCCAAAAGCAAATTGTTTAGTGTGGGTCCTATTACAGATATGGTCAGATACTCCTCTCTTCTCGGTTGCTACCAAGATTTCATGCCCACAAGTTACTTAGGTCTTCCGTTATGAGATAAGTATAAAGGTTCTTTAAAATGGGGTAATGTAATTGATAAAATCACATAAAGGTTATCTGGTTGGAAAAATTCTTATCTTTCAAGAGTTGGAAAAATAGTGTTAATCAAAAGCGTGATTTAAGCCTTTCAGTATACTTTATGTTGTTGTTTGAGATACCAACCTCTATAGTTCAGCAGATAGAAAAACTTATGTGTAACTTCTTGTGGGATGTCAATAAAAAAGTGGGGGAAAAGCTTCATTTAGTGAATTGGGTGCAGGTCTGCAAGAAGAAGAAGGATGGTGGTCTGGGATTAAAAAAGATGAAGCTTAAAAATAACTCTCTTTTGGTTAAAGGGATGTGAAGGATTTTCCAAGAAAAAGATGCTCTACAAAAATTGATTATTGGAGAGAAATACGACATTCAACATGGCAACTGGTTCATTAAAACTCCTAAAAAATGTTATGGTACCTCTATTTGGCGTGGCATTCTGAATAGAATTTCGTCCTTCAAAACTAATATCATGTTCAAAATTAATAAAGGTTCTTCCGTTCACTTTTGGGAGGAATCTTGGCTCTTCGAAGAGGCTCTCACTATACAAAATCCAATATTTTAAGATATTTATATCAGTTCTTATTAATTTAAGAAACACATATAAGTCTCAAATTATATGTCTGGAATCTTCCAGACGTTTTAAGCTACGCTTATAAATGACGCTTAATTAATTTAAACGATGCCAATGCTTTAATTAATTAGCAACTTTTTTCAAGTGAACCAAAATTATTTTTCTGGCTAATTACAGTGACCCATAAATTATTTTTAGCGATTTTTCTCATTTGTCGCTTCATTTTTTTGCAACTCTAAAGTAAATAATATTTTTGCCACACATAGATATTTTTTTTCTATGCTTATATATGTCTCAAAATTATATTAGATTTAGAAGATAAAAATTTTTCTTTAACTGGTATCTAGCCTGCACATTTGATTTCCCAAAATCAAAAAATCTCTGAACCTGCACATTTGATTTCCCAAAATCAAAAAATCTTTGAACCTGCACATTTGATTTTCAGCACCTTAATACAGGTATCTAGCCATTCTATTCTCAATCAAAAATGAAACCAACAATTCAATCACTTGTAGTTTCACATATGAATCAAATTATACAATCATAATCAATCATTCAACTCTTACAATCACAATTATACATGTAAATACTTGAATAAAAATTATAACAAAACACAAGGATAAGTAACTTGTCCCGGATTGTTTTTTCATGCTCAGGAATCAATCTATCTTCACTTTCATACCTGCAATGAGAAATCATATATGAGAACAGTTATATCAGTAACATACAGCAGAAAGAAAATTTGAGTAAGTTCTTTAACTTTTAGTTGATCTCATATATCATACTGCTTTATGACTACATATGCCTTACTCAAGCCATGGGGAATTATCATTTCAGTAGTTGTTTTATTATAATACTTTCAGGCTTAACGCCACAACCTATAAATCATGGAAGTATGAACTTAGTCAATTGTATTCCCATTCTCACCATTTCAGCTGAAGAGTTAAATTGGAGTAAATTGGAAATTGACAAGTCTCACTTTCTAATTGATAGTTTTTTTTTTAATAATTCATGGTTTTACCCTCGTGCTTAAATCATTTCCATAATTATGTAAGTAAATATCTGGTTGTGTACCTTGTTTTTGCTCGGGGTCATAAATAATCATTTGAAAAGTATCTGGGTAATTAACTTTAGCAGATGTAGTAGATGTTTTTGCATTATTTGGGAGTCCAGCGGAACCCTTTTCTGCACCTAAAAGAGCATAACATGTACTCCCTTCGTTCTATTATTTCAGAAAGAAAAATAACTGCACAGAATTTTCAATGAGTAAATCAATTTCAATATCTTTTGTTGTTTTACAGAGAAGTCACTCGGATAACAGAAGGATCTATAACATCAATCATTCAGATCATTTACCCGATGGAAACCAATAACGTACCTCTTGACGTGCCAAATAATCCAGGTCTTTAGATGAGCACGACCAAAGATCCATAAAATTGTACCTTGACACAACATCATTGAAAGAACTCTCGAATGCCGAGAATCCGTCTTTACCTGTTCTAGAAAGAGCTTCTTTCCTCCTTTGCTCTACCTGAATCGACAAAAAGTGGGTGAGACTTGCATAAGTCAACACCTCATGCAACAGAACTCATCATAACTTAGACCTTTAAATAAATTTAATCAGGCAATTCAACCAAACACTGTAAACAACTTGGTGCCAATTACATGCAAGTTCTGAAAATTACTTATTACTTCGGTTTTGAATCACTCAATTGAACAACTGACTTGTTTGGACTAAAACAAGTTGAAAAGATCAATGTAAAGTATTGCGGATTGATACCAACAAATTGTCCAAGATAATTTCTAAAAGGTCTACAGTTAAACTTAAGGATCATGCCTCTACAGCTTCCTCTGGTGGGAGCAAATTCAAAGCCCTCTCAAATAAAGAAGGAATATTCCTATCATCACTTAAAAGGCATAAGAAATCTGCATATCTGTAACTTTAGGTTAGGAAATAGATTTCGTGGATGATATGATAGCTATCGTGTAAGATGTGCTAGTGGACATGCAATGGGGTTCCACAAGTTAAAAAAACTAAATGGAGTTCTTTAAGAGCAGGACACCTGAAAGGAATATGAATATGTAACTTACTCAAGATGTAGCCAGGCTCATGCATAAATCTTTTCAAACCATCTTCAAAGAAATTGTGCGCCACCTGAAGCAACACAAATGAAAGTCACCGTGGCCTTTAAAGAAACATCTCTTAGACTTGCTTAATAGAAACAATTGTTCAAAGACACAGAGACAACAATATCCCTTATTTAATCGAACGTAACGCTTAATCCTTGATATAACGGAGCTAAAGTACAAGAAGGTTTTTATTTTATATTATATGACTAGTCTGCTCTAACAAATGAATACCCTCAGGCTCAGGCTATAACACTGCAGTATAGCCAAACAATAGAACTTTCAACAACATCATTTGTATACACAACCCATGGGGTTTGATATAACTTTGCAGTTATAATGATATCCAAAACTATTAGACTGGAACTGCACATGATTATCACCGATTATATATACATATATGCTACAAAACCCAGCATTGCATTTAGACAGAAAGCGGTTGTTTTTGGTGTAATAACTGAAAGCAATATTTGCAGAAACATGGTAAGGGTAGTAGAAAATGCAAATGAAAAATGACCTTTGGATCCTTGTCCAGAAAAATGCCATCATTGGAGATTTGCGAGCATCTAAAAAGTATTTGCAAGCACCCAAAGCAGTAAACACGAGGTGAGCATTGAAATAAGTAGAAAAACCAACATAAGTCACCACCTAGTTTAGAAAGTCAAATACTGCTTTACTTGTATGTGTGCCAATGCACTTGCATTGACCCCATCCCCTATAAGACTCTCATATATTTTCATAGATGTCTGCATAAATTAGAACTCATGTCAAATAGGCAAATAACAAAGGACTAAGCAGAACAATAAATATAGCATGTCAGACTCTCTTGCACCTGAATTGCTCCATGGAATTCTTCCAGTTCAGCATAGGCATATCTCAGCACTTCAGAATCTAGCAAAAGAGAAGCAAATGTGAGGTACTTCAGACCTTCTACGTACTTAAGTTCCACTACATCAATTATGACTTGTTTGATAGTGTACTTCTGTACAAATTCTGTCATGCATAGGGTCTCATTTTGATACTAGCTATAAAGCAAACAAAATACATGTAAGAAAGGAGAAATGAAAGAGTAAACACCAAGTATAGCTTTCAAAACCTTCTGATATACTTTGAAAGCAAGATCTATGGAACCATTTTTTGCATGCCATGTAGCATAGTCAGACCATATGTCCAAATAATGATATATTGATACATTAGATACTGCATACCAAATGAGGAACTCCCTTGTAAATAATAATGTACATTGATAGTAAAACAAGTTACTCAAACAAAAAGAAAAATTCGAAAGATGTAAGGTTATAAATCTCATGGAAGCTAATCTCTTTAATCCCATTGAAGTAAATGGAAAACTGAACTTTGCAAAAGCTAAATTATCGAATGCCGAAGAAAAGAAAATATTTTGTGGTGACCAGAAATGGATAAACCATTTACATCAACAACAACAACAAAAAAATAATAATCCCAGACGTTCTCACCATCAGTGTTATAATGTGTCTACTCTGGAGTACTGCTATGAGAAAAGAAATTTAAACACACCGTCCTCGATTAGGAGAGAACGGAACCTTCATACTAAGTACTCTAAGGAGAAGGGGGGATTCGACCATAATACTATGTGGTTTCCTCCTCCAATTTACACAGAGAAGCAAACAATATTCAGTTACAACTTAATATTAACCGTTTCTCAGCTAATGAAAGAAACTCTATACCCAAAATCTTCAATGATAACACAAATAAGAAGAAAACAAAACAGATGGTACAACCATTTTCAATTGAAACAAAAGCCAAAATCTAAATAAAATTCTCAAACCCATCTTCAGAGACATAATTAAAATTAAAATCTCATTTCATAAAATTGAAATCATAAACATATCCTTTCTTTAAATCTCCATAAAAAAATCAACTAAACAAGCACAAAAATGGCAAAATATTGAGAGAAAAATACCATACGAGCTATATTACTCATAGTAAGCTCAAATCAAGATTGAAAACAAAAAACTATTAACATAGCTTAGCCATTTAAGACTGAAACAGATTTTCTGTTTCATTTACTCTTGCCAGACTGGCAACAGTTCATTTGTCCATGACATCTGTCCAGCTGTATACTACTCATGTGTGCAACATATGTGTAACAGATTACGGTTGATAACAACCACTATAAAACCATTTGTAATCCTGTTTAACAATAATGAGATTTATTCATTTCTTTCAACAACTCAGAGAGATTCAATAACTCTCTCTGATTTCCATCATGGTATCAGAGCAGATGTCAAGTTCTTGATCAATTCATCTGATTCATCTAATTCATCTTCAAATCTTCTTTGTTGTTGTTAATGATTGAAACATTTCCTGCTACTATATCAATGGAGAATCCAACATCCAATCTTCTTTCTAAGGTTCCATTAAATCAACTCACTAATCTGGTAACTCTAAAACTAAAAGAAGATAACTACATCACCTGAAAAAACTTGATGAATCCAGTGATTCAGAAGTTCAAGTTGAGGAAATACCTGGATGGAACATTTGCATGTCCACCACAGTTTACTAATCCAAGAAATCAACAAAATGGGATAGAAAATCCTTTATATCTTGACTGGATCGATGAGGATGCTACTATTACAATCTGGCTAAACTCAACAATTTCTGATTCTATCATAGTTTACTTTTCCAGATCTAGTTCATCTGCTGATCTTTGGAAAAATATTGAAGAAAAGTTTGGAAGAGCTTCCTCAACACATTCTATTTAGTTAAGAACACAATTACTCTCTATCACACAAGGTACAAAATCCATTTCTACTTTAATAAATGAAATAAAACATCTAGCTGATCAATTAGCTGGAGCTGGGGAAATTTTTTCTGATAACTCTTTATCCCCTTTGCAACTTCTATGCGTCACATGAATCCTCCAGTGTCCTACATTGAACTGCATAACAACCTGTAAAGTGAAGAATCAGTCATACATGAAAGACAGAAGCAACAAAAAGAGGATAATTCTGCTAAAGCATTTCTAGCAAATTCTGGTAGAGGATATGCAAGAAACACATACTCCAACTCTTGAGGATCTTTCATAAATTATAATAGAGTTCCCTACATTGGTCAAAGATATCCTAATCCATCTATTTTTCCTAAACTAAACTATGGCAGGGGTTCTTATTCTGGAGAAAAATATGTCTGTCAGATTTGTAATACTTCTGGTCACTTAGCCACCACATGTGCACGGAGGCTCAATTTCACCTACCAGGGAAGAGCACCTCCTTCCAACTTAAGTGCAATGCTAGCTGCTGCAGACATCTTTGATGAAGAGGAATTGATAACCGATAGTGGAGCAAATCAACATATTTCTTCTAACACCAAGGTCCTGCAAGAATCAAATACATATGATGGTCCAGAAACAATTCAAGCAGCAAATGGTGCAGGTATGATTATTACTCACCAAGGTAGTTCCAGTAAACTTGCTAATAATCATTCATTTGATCTTAAAGACATACTGATTGTACCTGAGGCATCTCATAATCTGCTCCCTATTCACAAGTTTACAACAGATAATAAATGTTCATTGACACTTGATTCTGCTGGCTTCACTGTGAAGGATCAGATATCTGGGACACTACTTTTCCAAGGGCCACATAGGAATGACCTCTACCCAATCTCATTTAATACTGATCCTCATACACCAGTTTCTCTGGCATCAACAATAAGTGACAATCTTCTTCTTCATAGAAGATTTGGACATCCTTCCTTCCAAACCATGCAAAGATTATGCTCCCTGCTTCACTTGTCTAGTCCTCTTGCCAAGCCATTCCATTGTAATGATTGTAAACTCTGTATGTCTCAGAAGTTACCTTTTAAACTGTCTAGTTCCATATCTACCAAACCACTGGAATTACTTCACGTAGACCTTTGGGGTCCTTGCCATGTAGCTTCTGTGTCTGGTAGTCTTTATTATGCAAATATAGTTTTCCAAGTATTGTTGGCTTCTTCCTTTGTCTACTAAATGTGAATTCAAGCATGCTTTTGTGTCCTTGGTCACTAAACTTGAGAATTTGTTGTCTACTAATGTGATTACACTAAGAACAGACAATGGTGGTGAGTTCATTAATAAATTTCTAAAAGACTTCTATGCCACAAAGGGAATTTCTCATGAGCTTACCTGCCCTCATACTCCTGAACAAAATGGAGTGGCTGAGGTTAAGCATAATCATCTTTTGGAAATTACAAGAACACTTTTGTCTCAATCTAACTTGCCTACTTGCTTTTGGGTTGATGTTATACAAACAACAAATTTTCTCATCAATAGATTACCAACCAAGTCCATCAACTTTTTGTCTCCATATCAGCTCTTGTTTGGCAAGTCACCTGCTTATGAATTTTTCAAAGTGTTTGACTGTTCTTGTTTTCCATGGTTGAGGCCATATACAACAAACAAACTGGAACAGAGAAGCAGACATTGTGTGTACATTGGCTACAGTCTCAATCACAAAGGGTACAGGTGTCTAGACCCAGTTTCTGGTACTGTTTTCATATCTAGGCATGTTTACTTTGATGAAAAAACATTTCCTTATTCTACACTGGTCTCTTATACTCATGGTGATCCATTGTTAGTCACCTCTATGTCTTCTGCTACTGGTGTGTCCTCTGTGCCCAATGTCAGTGCTCCAGCTGCTATATCTAATGCTCCAGATCAGACACCAACTGTTGCTAATGCACACAAAATGATGACAAGAGGTAAAGCTGGGATTAGAAATCCAAAGGCTTACTTGTCCACTAAGTACCCTATTGCTATGGCTCTTCTCAGCCAGACACAATAAATCCCAACATGTATCACATCTGCCAATAAGGAAGAAGTCCGGAGAAGAGCTTCTACTACAGAATATCAGGCTCTAGTGGATGCTAGCACATGGATATTAGTTGACTCTAAAGAGATAACTAATGTTGTGGGATGCAAGTGGGTTTTTAGGATCAAATACAATCCTGATGGCTCAGTGGCTAGGCACAAAGCTGGGCTAGTGGTCAAGGGCTTCCATCAACAACAGGGGTTCGACTATGAAGATACTTTCATTCCAGTGGCAAAGCCTGTTACTATAACGGTTGTTTTGTCTATGGCTGTTCAGTATGACTGGAAGTTGCACTAACTAGATGTCAACAATGCATTCCTTTATGGGAATTTAAAGGAGGTGGTCTATATGGCTCAGCCACCTGGCTTCATAGATGATGATCAACCAAATCATGTGTGGTTACTCCATAAAGCCATTTACGGCCTGAAACAAACTCCTAGAGCATGGTATGAAAAACTTAGCTCTTGTCTTTTTTAGCTTGATTTTGTGCAATCTAAAGCAGATGCATCTCTGTTTTTCTTTCATAAGGGAACCACTTTGACTGTTGTGTTTTTCTATGTTGATGACATACTGTTAACTGGTAGTTCAGCTACTCATCTTCAGAGTGTTCTCACTAAGCTACATGCTACCTTTTCAATTAAAGATTTGGGACAATTACACTACTTCTTGGGGTTGGAAATTGCAAGATCTGCCTCTATTCTATTTCTCTATCAGGCTAAATATGCATTGGACTTGTTAGTAAAGTATCAGATGGAGGGTTCCAAACCCTGTCAGGTACATATGGCTACTTCCCTGTCACTCATCAAGGACTCTGGTGAATTACTTGCAAATCCCACTGTCTACGGGTCCTTAATTGGTGCCCTGCAGTATTTAACATGGACCAGACCAGACATTTCATATGTAGTCAATCTGGTATGCCAGTTCATGCCCCAGCCAAGGACGACTCACCTTGAGGCGCCAAGCGCATACTTAGGTATATCAAAGGCACCCTAACTCATGGTTTACTATTCACAAAGGGCACAACTTCACTACTGGGCTATGCTGATGCTGATTGGGCTGGTTTTGTAAACGATAGAAGATCTACTAGGGGCTATTGCATCTTCTTAGGATCCAACCTTATCTCCTGGTCGTCCAGAAAACAAACCACAGTTGCACGGTCCAGTACTGAAGCCGAATATCGCACCTTGTCCCACTCAGCATCTGAGATTGTATGGCTATGTTTTCTGTTATAAAATCTTCATTTTAACATCACTGGGCTTCCACAGATTGGATGCGATAACATCAGCTCTATTAACATTGCTTCTAATCCTGTGCAGCACTCCCGTATGAAGCATGTGCATCTTGATTACCATTTTGTGCGAGAGTTGGTTCATGCCCGCAGTCTAGATGTATTCTATGTTCATACTCTAGATCAATTGGCGGATGTTTTCACTAAGAGTCTACATGGGCCGAGGTATAGTATGCTGCGTAGCAAGCTCAAGGTGGTTACACCACCATTGGGCTTGAGGGGGGATATTAACATAGCTTGGCCATTTAAGACTAAAACAGATTTTCTGTTTCATTTACTCTTTCCAGACTGGCAATAGTTCATTTGTCCATGTCATTTGTCCAGCTGTATACTCATGTGTGCAACACATGTGTAACAGATTACGATTGATAACAACCACTATAAAACCATTTGTAATCCTGTTTAACAATAATGAGATTTATTCATTTCTTTCAACAACTCAGAGAGATTCAATAACTCTCTCTGATTTCCATCAAAAACAAGTAATAAGGTTAGGGTTTTACACCTGAATCTTCTAGGAATTGTACTTAAATCTTCTTCTGTGATTTCAAAATCAAAAATTAAAAAATAATTTCTAAGGTATACAAAATTAAAATATACAAATCTGTAAAATGGGTTTCATACCTGAGATTAGGTCACCCAAGCTCAGTCAAATGGGTAGTAATTTCTTGTAATAAGGTTAGGATTGATTTCTGGTTTTGATTTATGGTATGTTAGGGTTCATACCATAAACTCTGTGAAGGAAAAAGGGAAACGAGTTCTAAAGAGATCCTAAAAATATTAGAAATCAATAATACTTTTGATTTATGCGAGAAGGATTTTCATGCCACTGATTATATTTGTTTAGATAAGATTTCTGAGAGATTAATTTTTCTGAGCTTGAAAGAGAGGCGTGGCTAGAAAAGAAAGAAGAAATGAAAAACCTAAGTTACACGTAAACATATATCTCGGCTATGTACGGAAACTAAGACATATTTTGTCCAAAAAAACCCTGAAATAAATGGGGAAAATAATCAAAACTCATTTGAAGTAAATGAAATATTATTCAAACTCGTTGTGAGATAAATATTGAGAGGGAAGTTTTTGGGGGAAAATTTAGTGTTTTGGGGAAATGAATTTGAAAATAAAATATAAAAACTTATAATTGAAGTTACTGTGAGGTCCTGAAGATTGCAAAATTTACAATTATGCCTTACTTTGAGATATATTTAAGTGTATCATAAACGTCTCTTAATAATTCTTAAAATTAGGAATTAATACAATACATATATTTGATTTGAGACGTTAATATGCGTTGCAGTATTAGCTACTAATAACAATATGTCTTTAAGTTCCTGATATGGTATAGTGTTTGCAACACAAGTTTCCTGAAATTTATCACAAAGCAAGATCAAAAGACATGATGGTGGGTGATGTGGGATTGGAGGAGCCTAGTGGTACAACTTGGAGACTTGAAATTCATTCTAGAATCTCTTACATGGCAAGACAACAATTAAGAATAATTGAAGACAAGCTTATTTTTGTCTCTCTCAACAGGCATGAAGATGATGCAATGCTTTGATATGGCAATGCTAATAACCAGTTCTCCGTTAGCTCGTGTTACTCAATTCTGTCGACTGACTCGCATTTGCACCATCAGAACTACAACTTTGAATTTATATGGAAACAACAATATCCTCCTAAAATTGGTTTTTTCATCTGGTGCGTGACTCTCCATAAGCTCCCTACTAAGGATTTATTGATATGTAGACAAATTTTAGATGAATACTCTTGCCTTTTCTGCAACTGTGAATAATCTGTCGACCATCTCTTTCTTCATTGTCATACCGCTCAAAAGATTTGGAATCATTTTTTGAAGGACTTAGGCTGGCACTTTGTTATGCCAAGGTCATTTTCTCTTCTTATTCAGTGTTAGCAAAGAGTTGATAAAGATCATATTATGTGAAACCTTATTCCAGCCGTGGTTTGTTGGACAATTTGGATTGAACGTAACTTAAGAGCTTTCACCCAAAAGCGCAACACTATTGAAGGTATGATCATTAGAGATAAATACCTGCTGTACACTCGGGTTTTGAATTTTTTTTCCATTTCAGAATGTTTGTTTAGAGTATGTAGTTACTCAATGAGTGTTTATCTACTTCAAACCCCCTTGAGTCATGTTTTTTGGTTTTTTCTGTGAGTGGAGCTTGTCTCTCCTCTTCCCTTCTGATTGGGTTTTCCCCAGTCCCCTTGTTCCCCTTTTGGGGTAGCATAAGACTTTTATGCCCCCTTTTTCGATCAATTAATTCCTTGCTTTAGTGATAAAAAAAAAGATAAGATTTTCAGATCTCATATCTCGGTAACGTCATTCTTAACTTTTTTGATGATTAATTATTTTCCTTCTATTTTTATTTGATATTCTCTAAATGTTTTAAAATCTTATTTTGAACTTTATTTGTTATTGAAATTTATGTGTCATTTTTTTGATTTGATATATAATTTTATCATATATTTTCAAGAAAACCTAACTTGAAATAAGTTTTTTTCAATAGCAATTTAGTAGAATACAAAGTCGTTTTATCTTCTAATCTCTTAAAACGAGCACATCTGGCCAGCCTTCGGATTCAAGGAAGTACGTCTCTAGATCACTCATTGTTCATACATCTCTTCGTATGATCTAGGGTTTTGATTTGTTTTTTTTTTGTGTGTTTTTGTTTGCTTGTAAGAGGTATATGAACAAGCAACTTCAAAGTAAGTTTTTTCGTTTCTGGTTAACTATTTGAGTTTATTTATTATAATAATTAGTTCAAGTTTATTATTGGTTTTTTGGTTTAGGTTAAAGGGATTTTTTATTTGCACCATCCAAAGTACATTTCAAATTCAAACCAGTCCCCAATATACTACTACATTTGTTTCAGGAAAAAAATTACTATCACTTGTTCAAATTAACTTATTTATAGGTTAAAATAAAAAAAATGATATTGACACTTTTTCGGAGGGAGTATAATATATTTATCATCCATTCGGTCAAGAAAGTTAGTTTTCCCTCCAAAACAAAGTTAAGTATCAGACGTGTGATGTGCAGTACGTATCGGTCGGTACGGCCGAAATTTCGGCCGGTTTGGCCGGTACCGTCCGGTGAACAATACGAAACTCAAATTACCGCCGAAACGATATTTCACCGATAAAACTGGCCGGTACGGTTAAAAACCGGTATTACCCGGTATTGTCCGGTATTACCCGGTATGTATTCTCAGCCGTCAGATGAAAAAACCAATCTGATCCTACGGTATGGGTGGGTTCATCTCTGCAAAAAAGGGGGTTTCTAGTTCATCACTTTCGCTGGTCTCATCTCTGCAACTGGGTCTGCAACTGGGTTCATCTTCTTCTTCGTGCAGCACTGCAGCGCCTCCATCTCCATCTCTTTCTCCATCTCTTAAGGTATGTATTAAAATCAAGTAACTATAGTTCAACTGTGAAACTGATTCTCATATATTCTAGCTTTCTTTCGTATGATTTGATTAGGGTAATTTCAAATTAGGTTTCTAGTTCATTGTTAGAGATTGGATACCCATTTTTCCATATTGAAATCAGATCTTGAAGTGGTTTGGGAAACTCAAGCTAGGGTTACTGATTTCAAATTGGGTACTGATTTAAAATTCTACTTACTTAGCTCTATTTGTGAGCCCTGTAGCTGTTCTTGTTGGCTATGGAATAGCACGGGCTGGGGCTTCAGCTTGCAACTGTATTGTGGAAACCAAAAGCTTACTCACTGTACTGATACATTCAAGAGTCCATACAATCAAGGTATTGTGGAAACCAAAAGCTTGCATTATATTCTTTAAAAAGCTCCAGCATATTTTGTCGTAATCTTTTTCAAAGTCTATCTTCATTGCCATCCATGCATCATGCCCTGTCTTGTTCTTCATTGAGTGATAAATTTCAGAAGTAACTAGAATTGAGTCAAAAATGGATCTATTAGGTAGGAAGGAATTCTGGTTTATGGATATACATTTTGGTAAGATAGTTTTAAGCCAAAGCACAAGAATTTTAGCAATGATCTTGTAGATAAAATTACATAAGCTTATAAGTCTGAATTGAGTGATTTTGGTGGGGTTTGAGCATTTTGGAATGAGGGTAATTAAGGTTTTATTGAATTGAGGATGGATAGAGCTTTTCATGAAAAAATCTTTTATGACCCTATAAACAGATGATCCAATAATATCTTTTCAGTATCCGAGACAGGTTGGGTTAGGAAATCATTGTCAGCTGGAGAAATGATTGGTGGTATGAGATTTGAAAGATTGTAACTAGAAGATGCTTCCGAATCGTTGAAGAAGTTTCTAAAGTATGTCTTTATTAAGTTGACAATGTCATCTGAGTTGTAAACCCAAGTATCATTGTGATCTTTTAAAGCCAAAATCTTGTTTCTGTGTCTTCTAACCAAAGTAGAAACATGGAAAAACCTGGTTAGTCAAATTACCATATTTGAGCCATTGCACAAGAGACTTTTATGCCCAATTTTTTTTAAGTCTCAAATTGGTTAGATAGACATTGAGGCAGTGAGCCTCATGGGCTTTGTTGTTAAATCTTCTCTAACCTTATCTACACGGTTATGTATACCGTCAAACTCTGTCTTATTCCATATCTTGTCTTGATAAGCAAGTTCAACCACTTTGTAACATAAAGATCTTCCGTCAGTTTGATATAAACTTGAGGGATGAGAATTCCACACTTGCTGAACTAGATTTTTAAATCTGTCATATTCAAGCCACGTTGATTCTAATCCCCATGGCCTAGGTCTATGTTTAATTATAGGGTTTAAATCAACAAGAAGGACTCGATGATCTGAATTAAAATGGCTTAAGTGGAATACCTGTGCATATGGGGAAAGCATACGCCATTTTTATTCGCCATCTTTCTTTCTCTCTTGTGTATTCGTTTATGTTTTATTGTTTAACTCTTTTGTTGTTTTGTTTTATCCTTACTTCTTATTGTCACATGTGATTTTCCGACAGAACTGCGGAGAGCTGTATTTTCAAAGGTAGCCTTGAGGACCATTCGCACAGTTTCTAGGAAGGTACACAACATGCTTATCTCTCTATCTCCTTTTGCTTTGGTCACTATTTGTTTCTATATTTTGGAGTACACTGACAAATCAATGATAATGATGTAGTTCTCAACTATTGTATAATACTTCAAACAACACAAACTGATAGCTTGTGTCTTCAACTATTGTAACTCTTTTTTGATCGCAGGCTTGTATCCTTTTCCCTGCTCTCTAGTTTGATTGATTAGCTTATTGGTAGCTAGTTGCTTAGGGCCTAGTATTATTTAGTTCTAAAACATGTTGGAATTCAAATGTTTGCTTTGGTCAATGATAATGATGTAGTTCACAAGCTATTACTGTTTCCAAAATTATCATCCAGAAATATATTTTTAAATTTTTTTTCTTCACAAGCTAAACAATATTCCATGAAGCGCATTATTTGTCCCTACCTGTAGCTTTTTTTGTTCTGTGGCCTAACGTTATCCATGAATAACTTGTATTATGTCTGGCCCAAATAGTAATATAGTTAAGTAATCAACACATCAGCACCAAATAAAGAATCTTACTTAATCTCAACATAAAATGTTTCTTCGGAAAAAGAAGTTTGAGTTTTGTGCTTATAGCTTAGTTATAATTTAGTAACCTTTTTCCCATCTTTCATTTATTATATTAACTTGTTTTGTTTCAATTTTGTTACTTTAGGTTGTGAATCAGGTGATTATGGATTCTTCTAATGCATCCAATTCATGCACTACACCCTCTACATGTGGCTCATTGTTGCCTTCATCTTCTACACAAACCAAAACTCCACCAACGAAAGACACACCATCCAAAGATATAGCATGGCAATGGGGTGAACGCAGAAATCCAGATCATCCAACATGGATTACTTGTTTATTATGTTCGAAAGAAATCCGTGGTGGTGGAATCACTAGGCTTAAGGATCATATCTTACAGAAGTCAGGGAATGTTAAACCATGTGGTAGTGCAACAACTGATATTATGAACAAACTTTATCAGGATACTTCTCTAAAGAGGACCAGAAAAGAAATCCGGGCTACTGTTGATTTATTGTATGAGCATACAAACTCAGGTGAAGGGTCTGATGCTTCAACTGATATTGAGGTGCAAGAAAAAGAGGCCAGTGGTAGTCGACTAGTTGTACAAACTAAGAAGAAACAACGAATAGGCCAAAGTAATAGTAGAGGACCAATGGATTCATTCATGAAGACAGATCACGCGAGAACTCAACAGGACACTCTTGAAAGAAACAGTGTAACGAAAGAGAAGTTACTAAAAGCTGCATGGAAAAGCATTTCAGCTTGGATGACTGAGAATTCAATTTCTTTTAATACCGTTCGAAGCCCAAGTTTCCAAGAAATGATCTATGCAATTGGTGAATACGGGAAAGGTATGCAGTTGGCTTAACTTAACTTGTATATAACTTAACTTACTCTGTAATAGTTGTTAACTAGATCTGTTTTTGTATGTTTTTTGATGTTAGCTATGCCTTCACCATCTTACCGTCAGATTCGTACAAATCTTTTCAAGGAACAATTAGATGATATGAAGACGTTTGTTGATTCATTTAGGGTACATTGGAAGAGGTTTGGATGTTCTATTATGTCTGATGGTTGGATGGATGGAAAAAAGCGACATCTTATTAATTTTTTGGTGAATTGTCCGAAAGGGTCAGTTTTTTTGAAGTCTGTAGATGCGTCAAACAGAACCAATGATGCTGATTACATACGTGGGCTTGTAACAGAGATAATTAATGATGTTGGGAAAGATAATGTTGTTCAGTTCATTACAGATAATGGTTCCAACTTTAAGAAGGCAGGAAAAGACTTAATGATTGATTTCCCAAATATGTATTGGACTCCTTGTGCTGCTCATTGCGTTCAGTTGATGTTAGAAGATCTTGGTTCCAAGCTTCCAAGAATCAAGAAATCCGTGGTATTAGGTAAGAGACTCGTTACCTATATTTATTCTCACTTTCAAGTATTGGCTTTTATGAGGGAGATGACAAATGGAGACTTACATAGGTCCACAAAGACTAGATTTGCAACTCAGTACTACACATTAGAAAGTCTCCATAAGTATAAAACTCCTTTGCAAATGATGTTTGTGGCTGATAGATGGGCGAAAAGTAGGGCTGCAAAAGAAAATGTAGGAATTAATGTACTTAAAATTGTTACAAGTAGTACATTTTGGGCAGATGTTGAGTATTCTTGTACTGTGCTAAAGCCTTTAGTTAAGGTTGTAAGGTTAGTGGATATTGAGCTCAAACCTACAATGCCTTATTTGATTGATGCAATGAGAATAGCATGGGATCAAATGGAGAAAAATTTCAGTAAAGAAACAGATACTTGGGCTATAATTCAGGATGTCTTTGATAACCGATTGAAGAAAAACTTTAATCATGATCTACATTGTGCGGCTTATTATTTGAATCCTTCAATATTCTACAAGATCGATGCTCGTGAGATGGATAATGATCCAAAGTATAAAGAAATCAAAATGGGTCTTCATAAAGCAATGGAAAGGCTAATAACCGATGAAGATGAACTAGATAAAGCTATGTCTGAATTGAGACTATACAGTGATGCTGTTGGGATCTTGGGAAGTCAGTCTTGCATAAGAAGAAGAGATAAAGATCAACCTCGTAAGTTTTTTATATTATGTTATTTTAAAATATGATTATGTTTGTGTTATATAACTTTGTGTATGTATTTATGAAGATGATTGGTGGATTACCTATGGAGGAATGGATGTCCCATGCCTACAAAAATTTGCAATCAAGGTATTGATTTTGACTTGTTCTTCCTCCCCATGTGAGCGAAACTGGAGCACATTTTCAGAATGTAACTATTCTTATCTTTGATTTCATCTGTTTTAGTCCCCTTTGCCTGTCATACTGAAATGCATATATTTATTCTATCATTTGCTTACTATCTATTCTGTCATATGTTTTCGTATTTCAGTTGCATTCAAAGAAACGAAATTGCTTAACACAACAGAAATTGAATGATAGTGTCATTATCCAATATAACAAGAAATTGCAGCGTCGATACAAAGAAATCCAACAATATAACGATGATGGGAAAGCTCGTGATCCTATTTTTCTGGATGAACAGGATGAAAATGATGAATGGTTGGATCCACAAAATTTGGATGACTTGAATGTGGAAGGTGATAATGTAACTTTGGATGATTTGCAGGAGAATATTGGTGAAGTAAGTGGGTCAGTTCGTAGTTCTCGAAGTAAGTCTATTTATCCAACTGACACTGACATTGATGCATATGATACTGATCAATTGATGTTGAACACGGAAAGAGGACTACTTGGTGATGATTGTGATGATATCTATAATGAATCTAATGATTTTGATTAAAATTGTAATATGGTTGTTTTTATTAGTACTTTAGACGGTGAAATTTGAAGTTGTTGTTGTTTATCTTGTGTTTCTTGTTTAAACTTTGAACTATATGTGGAATCTATGGATCTAAGTTACATGAAATATATTTCAGTTATAAAATAATACTTATAACGTTTTGAACTATATATGATACTTATAACGTTTTGGAATTCATTTATAGTTATAAAATGTGAGTTAGTATTTTTTTATAAAATTTTAGGTATAAAATATAAACCGATATTTCGCCGGTATATAAACCAAAATTTCCCCGGTATACCGACGTATCAGTATATCGCTCTCGACCGGTATGAATCCAAATCCGGTATGGTACAACTTTGGACGTGTGTCACACACGGCCAATTTAGTCTTGTAAGTTACTGACCTAGCCTTGTAGAACTCGTGTTATTTCAAGATGCCCTTCTCTCACTATCTCGATCTAGTTCAGAACAGAAAGAATTTTGCGTCAAAAAAAATCACAGCAAAAGAACTGTATCTCCAATTTTATAATCCTGCTTCTCCTTTGGTTTCACCGGAACTCGATTGCAAGCCCTAATTGCTGATTTTTAGGCATCTTTTCTCTTCCCTCTCGCGTTTAGGGTTTTGATTTTGCACAATTTTGGGTTTTAGGTTTAATTTTTGAATCTAACCTCTTTTAAGTATTGAAAACGCATAATTCTATAATTATGTAATTGTGTGGAATGAATGATGGACTTTGTCAAGCTATTGAGTCGATGCATCTTTAGATACCCTTCTTTACTTCATCGATTCTTGTTTTCTTTATATGACTTCCTTGCTTATTATTCATTTTGTTATGCAGAACAAGTATTGTCTTTGGTTGTTCGATCTCTCTCTTCAGGTATGCTCGTTGATTGGTTATTGTTCATTTTATGTTTCTATTTCAACTGTTTTAGTCTCAACTTCGATAGTCTTTTCAAAATCAAGTTAAGTGAACTGTGATGTGGGTGTGCTGTGGCCTTCTATTTTTGTCGCAATTGATGTTCAAGATAAATGTGGTTATTTAGTTAGTTCATTGAAAGTGATGATAAGGATGTAATGTGGTTAATTAGCAAGAATTGTCTTACCTTGTCAATTGCTTGAAATAGATGTAGTTAATTAGTTGATTAGGATTTTTCTTTTAATTTGATTGTTAGTGTACATGGGTTCCAGATATAGTTGCTGAAGTTTGATTTAAATTGTTTCTTCTTCATGCATATCTCGTTAGCCACTCCCACTGTGTTGATTAGATTACTAGCTAATTATTCCATTTGGGGCTATTTTCTCACTAAATTTGTTATTTATGTTACTCTAATTTCAAATTTTTGTAAGAAACAATCAAATTTTTGATGCAACCTATAACAACCAAGCATATATGATGCATTCATAGCTGTATATTTGCAATGCAACATAATCAATTGAACAGTCTAAATCCAAATTTAAGTATTTATTTATTAATGTTGTGAACGGAACAAACAAGTTTTCTTGGTAAGATCAAATTAGAGGTACATAATTAGGATTAGCTGCTCCTAATCTTTTATTGATCAAGGAGATGTTATAACTGAGGGGTTTACGATGAAAGTATCTAATCGATAAGACAACTTACCTACAAGTCTTTGGGTCATTGAGTGTTGGAAGCCACGATTAATCATATCTAAAGAGGTTAAAATGTCATTAGAGTCCTCCAAGTGAATAACTGAATAATAGAGTATTAGACTGACTATATGACGGCTTATTTCCGTGTTTTGTGCAAAACGCAAATTTTCAACTGATATTATAACTCAATCAATTAGCATAAGATGCAGAAAGAAAAACTTCTTTTAACGATATGCCCTGATTAAATTGTAAACTAGGTTGGACCTTGCCAACTGACTTTACTGTATGTTTACAGGTTGTATATTCAACTTCAACCCATAAATCCGTTATATTGTGTTGCATCTTTCACCGTTTGGTATAGTTTTTCATCTTGTTTTTGTTTTTGTTTTCCATAGATGGGGTCTAATAATGGAGAAGAACCTAGTGAACTTCAATCTGACATCACACTTATTGATGCCATCACTATGCCGATACATAATGAGCATGCCCAGGAGTGGATGCCTGTTACACATCCTATGTTGACACCTGCCACCCATCCTACATCGACAGAGATGGATGTACAAGAAGGTTCATTGCCCATTATCAGTATGAAAAGAAAATTTACATTTTACAAAACTAATAGACTTGAAGCATGTTACAGCTGAATGCAAACTTTACATTCATTTTCTTTCTCATGTGTTTTTCTTGATGAAATTCTTGTGTTTTGGGTCGTTACTTTGTACTTCGTAGAGATCTAGAGATTTTATCAATGTATTGATGCATATTTTTATTCTGTAAAACTAAACATGAAATACCCGTTTGATACCCAGAACCGGTAGGTACCCGGTTGTTTAATCACGGCAAAAGATATATTTGTATGTTGTTAATTTTCTCAATCAATTTTGCAGCCATTTTTCCTACCTTCCGACAGAAAACCGATGCTTACGAGCATGTTGTTAGAGAATTGAATGATGCGAGAGAATGGCACTTTCCATTTAAGGTATAAATTTGATGTCGATCAATTCATGTATCTTATTACTTGTTAATAATTTTTTTTTGTCCCGGCTAGCCTGCTACTGCTTTCAAGGATGCTTATAATACTCTGGGATGTGATGATTCTGGTAAACAAGTTACCATGAAGACGGTCTGGGACTTAGTTCAGGTACTCACTAAATTCAAGCACTGTCATGTGTTATTACTTTATTTGTCTCTGTATTTGTTGTAGTAGTTGATTCCTAATCAGATTACTGATGTGGTTAATTTCTTTGCATTGGAATGCAGGCATTAGTAGGTGAAGACTCGGACATTAATCACAGTGTATCAAGGAAGATGTCATAATAATTGTTGCAAGACGACACCTCGAGGAGTTATATGAAAAGTATATCCTTGATAAAATCAAAACTGACAGTACACAGGTACTTCAAAGTTTGTTTTGGATTTATAACTAATTTATTGAAAGATGTAGAGTTTCTTTTTCGTTGTTTCATTGGTTTGCTGCTTATCTTTGGTTTCCTTTTGGCAGGCTGCTCCTGGCGGGGTTGTTGGGAAGCTGTAGAAAATCCATGCTTTTCTCCGGGTGAAGATTTATTTCCTCTAGATGCAACTGTAAGGTACTAGTTCTGGAGGTTGATGTCTAATGGTTCTTATAAACTTCTTAGCAGATCCTTTTGAGGGAAAACGGGGTTCTATATTTTGACGCAACTGATGCATGGAGGCAGCCTCCTGTTGATACAACATGGCACCAGGTGTTTTGACTTTACTTTTGTCTTACACTCAGTGCAAAGCATTCTGGACTCGTATTTGTTATATACTGTACTATTATTTATTTTTAAGGGTGGGGATTGTTTGTCCCATCAAGTAACTCTCACGTTTACCTAGTGTGTGGTGCGCCAGTGACAAGAGAAACGAATGTTGGAACAAGTGTTGTCAAGAAATGACTGGTTTTCCTACAATACAGTTCACTTATGATATTGTTCAAAGGTCATTAAATTTAGTTGTCAAACAACTCTTTCAAATTGAGCTGCCATTTTTTTAGTTCTATCTTCCCTGGTTTTCAATTTGTTCATGTTTGGCTATACACTCCTTATCGTTCTCCACATTTGAGGGGATTTATTATGTGATGGCAATAGATCCTGTGTAGTTGTCCATAATGCTTGAAGTTAGTGATTTTTCCTCCGTGAGCATTCATCCTAATTCATTCATTGGACAGATGAAAGGTTCAAGTCTATTAGTATATTACTAGGCTCTTGCTTCTCGAGAAGAGGTGGGAAACATGTTCAATCTCATTTGATTGAATAGTTGACTTAGCTCCTTGTTGTTTGAAGAAACCCTCCACTTCAATTGGTCTCCTCACCTAGTTTTCCATTGACTTGGTGCCTATTTGGGGGCCCATGTCTCTGCTTTTTATATTTTCACTTTAGTGAATGACATTTAATGATGTATTTGATATCTGTGTGATTGTTTTGTGTAAAGATAATTACAAACGCAAGTCTCATCGAGACAAGATCACTAAATATTAACTCGTATATTCTTGTTATCTTATTTCTACTATATTTTGACATTGATTTTATCTTCTTAATTACTTGCAGATTTATATTTGCTTGCGAATTGGTTATCATGATGAAGCTAGAAATGTTGCGGTGTCATCTCGTGCTTCACATCAATATGCTGCTCAGGTGCTTTTCCTGATACTTTTCCATACTTGCTGTGTTATCTACCAGCAATAATTCTAGGGAAAGAAGATCTAGTTGTTAGATTTGCAGGAACATCTTATATTTTTTTAACCGAGTCTCCAATCTTGAGCCTGGTCAGTGTCATATCTGGATAGTGAATTATTTTTATTGCAGCTTGCTGAGTGGATTTTTAGTGGAGGTATGGTGTCCC
>JAJJMC010020351.1:1856510-1884402 GCA_023531435.1 Papaver californicum
TAATGCCCCCACATTCCTTAATGACATTTCAATACAGTCCCATTTGTATTAATAATATCAGTATGATCCCATTTTGATAAAAACAAATTCATTATACCATAAATATCCTTATAGGGAGAATTTCAAAATGCTCCCACTTTAACTATGGTTAGAGTTAGGAAGAACAACATGACCACTATTTCAAAATGCCCCCACTTTGACTCCTAAGCTCATTATTGTCATCGTCACTACTTCAACTGAGGTACCGTTTGTTGAAGTATCTATTTATCTACAAGTTCACTGCAAGAAGTAAGAACTGTTTGTCTACAAGTTCACTGTACATAAAAGGTGGAGGATGTCATAATGAAAATGCACATAGTTGGTAAGTATAAGCAAGGACCTAACCTATTTGGGTTTCCTGCAATCCATCCCATTTTATACCCCTAGCTCGACACTTCCTCTGGTTCCCTCACTGTTGCGATTTGCAAGACCCAGATCTTCTTCAAGCCACTGGTTCTGAGCCACTAACCCTAGAAGAAGAACACGATATGCATCTCTCCTTGCCACTTGATACCAAAAGTAAGAAGCTCTCTTTTTCTCACTCTGATTTTCCTTCATTTTTAAAATTCCAATTGGTTTTATTTTTGTTATAACGCATTCTGGTGGTGAGTATTTGCAGAGCTTACTTTCATCATCTAGGATAAGCAAAATTAAACTGGAAATTTCGTCCATGGGGAACCCCATGTTGAAGGTTACTGCTCCTACTGTCCTCTCTTATTACTTATTCTGCCTTTTTTTTTCTTTTTTTTTTGCATTTCAGGGTGTTATCATTTTTCTGTGTTGAATGTATGAATTAGTAATTTGGGGGTTTTGCTATTTTGCAATTTTTTTATTGGAAATGCTATTCTGCAATTCTTTTATTGGAAATGCTATTCTGCAATTTCTTTTATTGGAAATGCTATTCTGCAATTCTTTTATTGGAAATGTTATTCTGCAATTCTTTTATTGGAAATGTTATTCTGTAATTGTTTTCCTTTATAACATGCTGTTGTTGTTTAGCAAAATTGAATTATTCCTCTTGATCTATAGGAATCTTGGAATTGCAAATTTAGCAAGTGTGTGTAAGGGAATCAAGTTTGCTTGGTGTTGGTTTAACCCATTTATGTAATACATTGAGAACTGCAGTTTCATAATAACAAATGGAAGGCCTCTGGTGTTTAGGTGTTTTTCCATGGGCATGGATGCCGTTTTGTAGTCAAAATAGGTTTTGAAGCTAAGAACAATGTGACTTCTAGTTGTAGAAAACCATAATAATTGTGCACTGTGGCATAATAAATCTCTCTAATGCAAAAACATTCAATGGTCTAGCATAAAAACTGCATTATTGCTACATAAAATCTATCATTAACAAAATGAAGCCTACATAAAATATTTGTTCTCATCTTTGTTTTTATGCCTATGAGAGTTTCATTAATTGTTGCGTTTGCATGATCTGCTGTTATGCCCGGCGATTCCACAAGTTCTACACTTTCTCATTGTATTAGGTTGTGTAGGTTGTGGAGGTTGTAGAGTTGAGCCTATGTGCTGTGATGTACTAGCACCATTCGCATTCTTCTGTTTCTTTTTGTTACTCCCAACTGCACCACCTTTGCATGATCTGCTGTTATGCCCGACGATTTGACAAATGGTACACTTTCTAATTGCATTTGTCTTTACAGGTTCTTCAGCAGACCTATGTCTATTTTCTTTAGGTCTTCCTGCTTGCCTTCTCAATGGAGGTGGAATAACAATGTTCTTTGTGGGCTGCAAGTGTTATAAAGTGTTGGAAATGGACAATCCAATAAGGTATGGAAATGATTAACAACTAATATATCTTACTTGGACCCAACCAGAAGTATCACCAAAGGAATTTACGTGATATTTGTACGACCTTTTGTATGCCCAAGCACGATAGTAAGTACTGCATAAACTGCAAAAAAAAAAGTAGGTTAGTTTACAAAGATAATACTCATACTCATTCAAGTAATCAGTAATCATTTGAAGTCCATACTTTTCATTAACTGCATTCCATTCATGTGAGGCTGCTGCTGCATGTACACATATAAACCCTCTTAGCTGCCATTGTATGCAACTACATGTCATCCAAGATAGATCTACTATCGAGGACTCGTCGGTGTCGTTTTACGAACGTCAACCTCATGATCACCATCCCAGTGTAAAGTGTACTCATTCCTACGTTCCTCAAGGAGTTTCCCAAGTACTTCCATTTTAGGGACCAAATTGTCGTCATACCAAGTTCTGCTCTTGTTTCTCCTTTTCGTAAACATTGCCCTAATCATTTGATTATACTTTATAAATATCATACATATTGGTTTATCCCTCAGTGGCTTACACCAACTATTGAATGACTCGCTGAGCCCATTAGTCGTAACATCGGAAACAGAATCATGATCATAGTATGCCCGAGCCCATGTATGTGGTTTTGCCTTAATCAAATAATCATACGCATCAACTGACTTAGCATTAATCGCATTCATGTGCAGTTCATGCCTATCCATTCGGTATGATCTTCCTGCTCGCCACATTAGACTTTGTAATTCCTTGTCTTTATAATATTTCTTAAAATTAGCATAGAGATGACGTAAACAAAATCTTGAGCTAGCTTCCGGAAAGACTTTCTCAACAGCAGCAACTAAGCCCTTTTGCCTATCACTTAGAAAAGTAAGCTTTCTTTGATGTAGAGATAAATGCGGACGCAATAAGTTCAGAAAAGTTGTCCAATTCTCCTCATCTTCAGCGTCACAAACAATAAAACCTAATGGATATAGCCCACCCATTGCATCTAACGCAGTAGCAGATAATATTTGGCCACCATACCTCCCCTTTAGGAAACAACCATCTAAACCAACAATCGGTCTACAACTCTCCTCAAATCCTTTCAAAGAACATTGATAAGCAACACAACAATATTTGAATTCTCTGGTTTCAGGGTTTGTGCCATAAACTGCAACACTTCCTGGATTTGTTACTAATATACGTTCACACAAAACGGGCACAAAAGAAAATGATTCCTTAAAGTTCCCCCACATCCTGTCTTTTATTATATTACATGCTCTATAACCCTTCATGTATGGAATCTTGATTTTGAAATTTTGCCATATACCTTTCACCACTGAGGCTGGTGTAAAAGTAGTAGGATTCTGTCTGCAATATTTCTCCATCGCATCCGCACAAAATTTCACATTTGCACAAATATTCATTGAGCAATCCCTACCACGACAAGAATGTCCAATTGACTTCCTAACAACCATTGTTGTTGTGTGCTTAATAACCCTTGCAGTTATTAAAAAATCGCAATCCTTCTTCCTGCAACGAGCAACTATCCTGTTAAGATCATTTTTCTGAAAATAAATTTCGAACTTATGTTTAACAGCATACGCTCTAAGGATCTTTCTGAAAAGATGTGTGGATGAATAAGACAACCCTTTAACCATGGTTTCGGGCACCACATTCTCATCATGAAAAACTAATTCAGCCTCATCCAAAGCTTCTGTCTCTTCCAGAAATGTATCGTACTCACTGGCCTCCTCTTGATTAACAAACTCATTCGCAGCAACATCTTCCATTACAACATCATTCACAAAAGCAGTTTCCCTTTCAACCTCATCGACAACATCTACTATTTGAACCTCATCGACAACAACATCTTCCTCTCCTTCTACACCATCCACGACAAACTCAGCATAATTTGTAGTTGGATATCCTGTTTCTTTAAACCAAGCTATCTCATCTTCCTCTCGCTCCTCTATAATATCAGCACCATCCAAATTAAAAAGTGTTGGATCTAAAGGGTCCTCACTTGGCTCATAGAAAACAGGCACAGGATCATAAGAATCTTCTAGACTCTCGAAATATTCGAATTGAGGACCTGTACGAGGACTCGTACTCGGACTCAAAGGTGGTGAAGAAATATTAATAGTATCACGTTCAGATCTTCGAACAGTACATTTTTTTGCCCTGCGTTAAAAAAAATAATCTTGGTATCAAAATCATATGATACAATTGCATATAAAGAGTTTACAAACAATCTTACATTCTCGATGTCGGTGATTCAGACTTGACTACTTGATACTGGTGCATACAAATAACTGAGTACTTGATACTGGTGCATACAAATAACTGAGTACTTGATACCGGTGCAGACAAATGACTGAGTGCTTGATAACTGAGTACTTGATAACTGCAGTACTTGATAACTGAGTGCTTGATAACTGCAGAAAAGGGGGCTGGTCACATCAGAAAGGAAGCAAAAAATATCCCAGAAACACAGGCCTACAATGTGCGAGTGAGTGCAGAAAGCACCACAGATACTGGTGCTTTCCTTGAGAGGTATGTGTGTAATGTCTTGCTTTTCTAGAGGTAACATTTGTTTGCCATGTAACATTTTCATCTCAGGATAATTGCGTGATTGCTTGTGCAACTCCAGGTACCATGATTCTGTTATGTCTATGAAAAATCTTGTTGCTGCAGCTCAAGCAAAAAGGAAACAGGCTCACTTGCAATAAGGGAAGAAGCCCAGGTCCTGGTTTGCCAGTTGGCTCTAGCATAATAGTACAAACTGATGCAAATGGAAGAGGGTGGAGTTAGTTCACATCACAACATCAACTGGCTAGTCCATGACGTGGAAGAGGGTGGAGTTAGTTCAGGAAACCAGGCACCTAGTTGTGTATTCAAACCCCAAGAGAGGCTGCCCATGTTTTGGCTAAAGAAGTAAGGAGCAGTTCCAATATTTATAAAACAGAGACTACACAGAAACAGTAACTGTATCAAGAACAAGGAATTCGAAAATGCTTGGTCCCTGTGGTGGATGCCGAAACAGTAACTGTATCAAAAGCAGTTTCTGATACAACTAGCTAGTGAACATACAGAACTTTTAAAACATACATGTGGAATTGACTAAAAACATACAGAACTTTTAAAACATAATGAACACAAAGAAATTGAATATAAGTAGTTTTAAAACATCATCTTAATAATAAGAAAGAATATACACAGAGAAGGCTTGTATTAGAAGCCATTTAACGTACACTTTTCATGATCAGAAACTGAATCAATAGCAGTTTTTCTGATCATTAAAAACCCTAAAAAAAATCATAAAAAACCTTAAATACCAACCTTTAATAAATCCCGAGATTATTAAGGCTTCAATACTGTTCTTGGTGAGTGAATCGAAAGGAAACGGACGAAAGGGTTTCACTCCTTAGGGTTTCTTCTCTGGTTTTAGTACTTGTTATTGGCGGGTTTGCATGCTCACGTACTGACTGTCATTATTGTTAATGAGATTGCAAACGGATCCCTTAATACCCTAACCTAATCACAGTTAAGAAATTGGTCAAAGTCAAGTCCATAGTTATTTTGACCAATTTCAATAAGGCTATATTTGACAAGTCACAACTTTTCCCCCCAAAATGGGATCATACTGATATTATTAATACAAATGGGACTGTATTGAAATGTCATTAAGGAATGTGGGGGCATTAAGGAATTCCCCCTAATTGTTTCTTGTGGAATCCTGGATCACTAGAAACTATTCAATTACCTAGCCTCGATCGACGGTCTATTTGTACTAAATCAAAAAGATATTTTTTATTCGACTTAGTGTTATCATCACCACCTCCGAGTACTTGTAGTTCTACTACTTCTGATCCTGACAACCTAAACTGCATGGTATACCTCCTGTATAAGTGTGTAAACCATGAAGAAGCATTGGAGGATAAGCACGTACTAGCTTTTTGTGGACCAGGAGACAAACAATGGAGAACAAAGGTGTTGTCTATAGCTGCTCCTGACGATGATCATGATATACTATCTATTGAATCCCTGCTTTGCTTTAAAGGCGAGCTATACGCATTCTGTAAGGAATCACACTTTAAAGACAATTGGCTTATAAAGTTCGATATACAAAAACTATGGCATCATGTTGTCGATAATAAAGAAACCAAATATGTCACATTGATCAACTTAGGGTACACCGATTACACATGGATAGGTGGAGGTGAGAAATACAGTCGTTACACCGAACATTGGGTTGAATCTGGTAATGAAATCTTCAGAGTTCATTTAAATTGCAGTACAAGAGGATTTAAAAAAGTAACCTCGACGCATATCTTTAAGTTGGATTTCTCATCAATGGCTTGGGTTTTGCTGAACACTTTGGATGACCATGTTCTCTTTCTGTCAATAAGCATGGACATATCGGTCTCCAGTAAGTGTTATTCGACTTCCACAGCATGTTGCTCGGCGGCCGACATGGGTCTCGAAAGGGGTTGCTTGTTTTATACACTACTCGAAGATCAGACCTTGTACACATTTGAAGTAGAAGACAGTGCTACTACAGTTATCATGCCGTGTTTGGAGCTTCCAACTCCATGGTTTCTGCCCACTTGGATAATGATGCCTACAACAGAAAACAGGTAAATACAACATCAATGCAACCACAACTACATTGTGCTTACGTTAAATTTTATTGGTTAGCTTTTCTAATTACGGATTATTTTTTTGGCAGCCACCTTGCTGGAAGAAGGAGAAGAATAACAGATTTTCTAGTAAGCCAAGATACAACTGAAGTCAGTATAGAAGAGGAGAACAGGAGCAGGTTAAATAGTAATGGAGCAGAATTAGAAGCGTTAAATAAACAGTGGGATTTTCTTAATTATTATGACTGTACAGAGGAGATAGGGAGATTTCTCCATCCAGTGGATTACATCCATTTTCGTTTAGCCTGTAAACAAAATGCTATATATCTCCCCTCATTGAACCAAAACTCGGCTTCTACAAGGACCACAACAACTACATACTTATCTCCATGGCTGATTTCTATGTTTGAAGATAATGAAGAAACCATCTGCGATATCGTAGACCCAATGCATAATAACGACAGGTACGTCATGAAATTATCTGATCAATTGCTTGTAGGTTCTATAATCCGTTTTTCAAAAGATGGATGGCTTCTATTGTCTAAAGGGGAAAAAACTGTATTCTGCTACAATCCCTTCACAAGAGCAATCATTTGTCTTCCAGATTTACCTGATAATTATGTACTTGGTGGAATGTCATTCTCGTCGGTACCAACTTCTCGCGATTGTGTGGTGATTGCGATCTCCAATTGGTTTGACTACCTAGGTGACAATGAGATATCTTTCTTGGTCACTGAACCGGGAAAGAGTGCAACTGATTGGTATGTTCATGACTTTGATTATGAAGGCCGCAGTCAGGACTACTTTATGCCATGTATTAACAACCCTGTTTTCTATGACGGAGCTTTCTACTGCTTAGATTATAATGGAATCTATGAGTTTTTAGTATGAAAGGTTATCCCAGTTGGAAAGTACTTTCGAAGTCTTTGAAGCAATTCAGTGGTTTTTATCCAAGTTATTTGGTGGAGTGTGATGACAAGCTTTTACTGGTGAATTCAGGACAGAGTGGAAAATCTGTAGATGTTTATAGATTGGATGATTCGGAGATGGTCTGGGTTAAACTGAACAGTTTGGGAAAGCATGCGTTGTTCATCAGCTATACATCCAGTTTTTCAGCAGTAGCTCCACGTAGTTGCATGGAGAACAAAATCTACTTCCCTAGATTATACGGTGAAAGGATTTTGTACTATTCTCTTGATACATGTAGGTATCATTGTGTTGGGAGTGATCAACATTCTTTGCAAGATTTTCATAATACGAAGGAAAGATTAAGCTGCACTTGGATTGAGCCTAGGTGGTGTTAGGCAAGTCATAATCAAGAGCCTGACAATACCAGTATAGCTCCGGAAATATCAAGCTGCACTTGGAATGAGTGTTGGTGCTCTTCGGCAAGTCCTAATCAAGAGCCTGACAATACCAGCATAACTCAGGAAAGATTAAGCTGCGCTTGGATTGAGCCTGGGTGGTCTTAGGCAAGTCCTAATCAAGAGCCTGAGGATACCAACATAGCATCTAAAACCCTGTACTAGTTGCTTCTCATTAACTTATGGTACAAAAGTGTACAGTTGTGGCTTAAATATGCTGGCGCAGGGTATTTAGGTCCTGCAACTTACATTGTCAAGGAACTTTGTTGTACCTATCTGTTTGAGATTTGATACAGGTTCTTAAATTTCTCTTTTTACTGTAAAATGTATTTATTTAAAAAAATTTATGCATTGTAACTGATAATGGGTTTTGGTCATATTGGTCTAGTTGATGTGAATTTTATTGAATTGATAACGTTGTTTGCATCTTCATAAGCGTATTTAACGTTTCTCAGTCGTTAATTACTTAATTGCCTGGATGATGAGGACATTCATGCTCAAGAATTTCAAATAAGTGCTGTACACTGTCAATAACTCATTTTATTAACGTCATTTCAACGAATCTTTTATTACAAATTTTTAAAGACCACATCTTAATTTTGGGCTTAATTTGGAGAATAAAACCTCAACACATCAAGTTATTCAATTGTATTCCGTAACAAGCAACAAAAAGCAAAGACTAAATAGAGCGAACCTCTACATTATAACTTCTGAAAGTCAGTCTTAATTTCTATGATGATTATTTTCAAATGAAATTCACTGAGACTCAATATTAGGATTTCCAATAGTGAGCAATCTGCATCGGTACGTAGCAAAAGCAAAGCAACTACGAAATCAAAGCCAAGAAGTTTGCACATTTTAGCAGAAAAAGTTTTAGTGGATAAGAATTTTAGCATGCATTACATTCGTATCGTGGCCCAAAGTTTCGAAGTTGTTGCTGTCATAAAAGAATCAAATTAGTTGGTTAGAATAAAAGCAGTACCTGCAACATGAGAGTTACCCAAAATAGAAGCATTCACATTCATCTTTTAGCAATTAGTACAATTGGTCGAAGTCTGCAAATGGTGAAACTGGTTGACTGAATTCTGAACTGCAGAGGGAGGTTGATGATCTGTCGAGGAAACCTGACTAGCAATGTTATGAATACCACTAAGGTCCTTAATTTTACGATTAGTGGTCTGGGTAGTCTGGTGTGATGGTGATAAAAAACAAGAGTACATCTCGCCTTCCATATATGCCGCAGAGTAATCACCACAAGGTTGATCTTGCGAAAATCTTTGAAGTTAAAAATATTCTCATGGTTTGGCCATCCTTTTAACCAACCAGTAACAGAACGCTAAGAAGTAATGAGCAAGGATCAATCTGGTAGCATGTGTCCAAATAGCAGCAACATAAGGGCAGTGAAAGAACAAATGAGTAATTGTTTCCTCTTGGGTGTGACATAAGCACAAAAACAAAATTAAGTATCATGGAGATGCATATGCGGAGCTGGTCGATGAAGAACCGGAAGACTTTGCCGAGCTAAACTCCACAAAAGCATCTACGTTTATAAGGAATGCGTAAATGCCAGAGACAACAAAAATGTATCATTATACATTGTAGGTGGAGGAGGAGCTATGCTGAAGCTTGGCCTGAGGATGAAGGCTCCACCTGTGAGGACCGAGCTTCGAGCATGTGAACTAAGCTTCGCCCATGTGAACTGACCTCCAGCCGTGTGGATTTGGGCCAAGTATTCCTCTCACATTGAGGTTTAGGCATGGGTTTGACTTTGTCGTAAATTTTGGACCTAACTCTAGAATGACCATTTTGTTCCCTGTTATAAAATGTCCGTTTTACCCTTAGTCAAAAAATCACCATCCACAACATCAAATGTCAGGCACAATGAAAACCCGAAGACAATGACTTATCAACTGTTGCAATGCTACACCAATCGGGTAAGTCAAGTGTGAGTTTTCAACTCTGTACATATACCAGTTGAGATTGGTAATTCACAATTAACATTGTTGATTTTGATGGTTACAAATGTAAGAGAAGTGATCCTACTGGATATAATATCTAAATGAACCACACTATTACAATCTGTACTGCTGCTGAGCTGATTGTTTTAGACTTCGGTTGTAAAAGTGAAAGTCGGTAGACATCCTTCCTGTCTACGAGGAACGAAACAAGAGAAATACAATCATAATCCAGTGGGAGCCCAATTTAACTTCTGCAAGATAAAAAATGATTGTCATGTCGATCACATTCATCCCTACTTGTATTTCAGTAGTCATTTCTTTTTTCTTTTTTAAAGTAAACCACTCTTGTGAAAACAATGGATGGATTTACCACCCCATAAGTCTAGTCCTACCTGGTTTTCTTTCTTTTAATTATCTAATCAAAAATATTATCTAATTGGTACTCACAAATACATGACACGTACAACAACAAATAGGAGGCCTGGCGGAGAGTATTTTGGACACAAGTCTCCTACTTTCCAGATCCTAGTCGAAGAATCATACATACTTTATCCACCTTTCCGTCCTTAAATATTTAATAAGGTTCTTGTCTGATCCTCATTTTACTTATGTTTTAGCCCCTAAATAACTATCAAAATATTTCTTAGATCCTCACTCTCTCCCCCCAGTATGTAATAAACCGGTTAATCTTTTTGGTTGTCGGGCCTTATATGTTCAGAAAGAAGCTCTTCTGAAAACCAGAAACGAAAATAACAAACCAGAAACCTCAAGACTCCGACGATTTTGATCAAAAACGTTACCCCATTCGTTTGTTGTTAGTATGGGTGAAAATCCAGAGATACATCCAAAGTTTGTTACTGGTGAAGCAGGATATGTTCTTGAAGATGTTCCTCACTTGTCTGATTACATTCCTAACCTCCCTGTAATAACTCCCCCTCCTCCTCTTTCTTCATCTGTATTTCTTAATCTTATGATTTTAAGGTAGAAAACTGGTATAGATAATGGATTTTTATATGAATTTGAAAATGAGGGTTAAAAAGGTGGTGATCTGAATTTTAATGTCGGTTCTTGGATTTGTATAGTAGTATGATAGTGATTTTGATTACTGAAGCGACAGATAATACAGAATGTGCATTGATTTTAAGGTTTTGCAATGATTTTGGTGAATTTTGATTGTTGAAAATCAAGAGGATAAATGTATTGTTCTGAGGATTTATGTGTTGGATTTTCTTTTAAATTTTTTTTGCAGACATATCCCAACCCTTTGCAAGATAATCCAGCATATGCTGTTGTTAAGTAAGTTATTGAGTTCAATTTGTTACAAAAATATACTAAAAAGTTTCTTAATTTTTCTGATTATTCATTAATGTGATTTTTTATTGTTTTATAGGCAGTATTTTGTTAATGTGGATGATACGGTCTGCCAAAAGGTGAGTAGTTTAATTTCACATTATTTCGGTATGTAAAACCATTCTGCTGAAATTAGATACTTATAACACAATGAAATCGTCACTGGTTTTACAAATTTATTTGATTTAGTGAAATACTGCATAGTAACTTTTGTATGATTACTTATGTTTTGTAGATTGTTGTGCATAAGGATAGCCCAAGAGGGAAACATTTTCGACGAGCTGGTCCACGTCAGAGGGTATGTGTGGTTAGCTAATAAATGCATGCAAACTTTATCAACACCTCCAGGTGATACTAAAACAGATGTTCTGCTGCAATGACAGGTGTATTTCGAGGCAGATGACGTGCATGCATGTATTGTAACATGTGGTGGATTGTGCCCTGGGTTGAACACAGTGATTAGGGAGATCGTTTGCGGTTTGTACCACATGTACGGTGTCACGAAAATTCTTGGAATAGATGTGAGTAGTCATAGTAAAATCTCTCTATTCAATAGTTTTCGAGGAGAATAGTTTCAAAAAAATATATCTGGCTTGCTTTTATTGGAAACCTAATTATACAAGGCTATTTTTGTGCTGGATTTTGCTTTGTGCTATGATCATTTTGATTAATGTGCATCCTAGGGTTGAGGCTTCTTGGGAATCGTCATAGTGTAATTGTACGCACATATTTCATGATATTGATATGCTTTGGCACCTAAGATGTGCAACAGGCCATGCCTTTGACATAAATTTTCATCACCTTTTCTGCCCCTTTCTCATTATTCTATTTCCGCTGCATGCACTATATAGCCATTCAATCAGCTATTGTATTGTAATTCATTTTAATAGCCCAACCTGATTCTGTTGAATGATACATTTAGTTGTTCATTCCCTCATTCACTGTAATCATGGTTACGGCCAGGTTGGTAAGCTTGTCCTGCATTGGTTTGTTTATCTAACTGGTTGTGGTACTGACATCTGTAGGGAGGATACAGGGGTTTCTATTCTCGAAATACCATTCCTTTAACACCAAAGGTTGTAGATGACATCCATAAACGTGGTGGCACTATCATAGGAACCTCACGTGGTGGCCATGATACCTCAAAAATAGTCGACAACATCCAGGACCGAGGAATTAATCTGGTATCTAGATAAGGGTCCGTTTATTTTGCAGGTTTTGGCTTTACGAATAGAACTCTGTATTATATAATCTTACCAATATAAATCTTTCAATTCACATCGTCCTGTCAGGTCTTCATTATTGGAGGAGATGGAACTCAAAAAGGAGCATCTGTCATTTTTGAGGTAATATAATTCTTTTAAGTAAAATGGAAAGTATGCAGTGTTTTGATCTAAAATTTGAAAATGTACACCTATTATTCAGGTTATGATCTTTTGATGGCATGTAGCGCATTTAAAACGTAGTAGTAAAGAATATGATGTTGTTTGAATAACCATATCAAAGGATCGATGCATCCTAAACTGAAACAAGCAGTTTAGAGTCATCTTGTTCTTCGGTTTTACGTTATTTTGTTCAAGCCTTAAGAGGAATTTGCAAGTTACCTTTCTGATTATCTTGCCAAGGATACTGCATATTTTGATTTGATTATAGGATGACGGCTGCGTCACATCTGTTTTGATATCTCCTGCTGACACTATTCTTCTCTATGCAGGAAATTAAAAAGCGAGGTCTCAAAGTTGCCGTTGCTGGAATTCCAAAGACCATTGATAATGACATTCCGGTAGTTCTTATAACACTGAGCAATCTTTATAAATTCCTTTGGGTTTCTTAGGATCAATTTGGCCATATAATGTTGGTAGGGCAGATCTGGGGCAGAATATGAACCGAGCCTGATATCAAATATTACTTAGAATCTGTTACTCTGGGTTATTATATGCAAAAGTTGGTCGCATTAACTCAATTGCGTGAACTATAATCAATGTCAAAACTCTGAGATATCTTACAAAGCATTTGTGTCTAATTGGTAACTTCTTTAACTAGGTTATTGATAAGTCCTTTGGTTTCGACACTGCTGTTGAAGAAGCTCAACGGGCCATAAATGCAGCACATGTTGAGTCTGTTAGTCAGGAGAATGGTATCGGCCTTGTCAAGTTAATGGGTCGCGACAGTGGTAAGATTGAAAACCCTCTTATGGGTGAAATTTCATCTATAGGAGTCCTTCTGGTACTTTATCTTGGTCTTGTTTTTAGTAATTTTGTTGGACTTCTGATGCAGGGTTCATTGCAATGTATGCTACTCTTGCTAGCCGAGATGTGGACTGTTGCTTGATTCCAGAGTCACCTTTTTATCTTGAAGGACCTGGAGGACTCTTTGAATATATTGAAAAACGTCTAAAAGAAAATGGACATATGGTTATTGTGATAGCTGAAGGGGCAGGACAGGACCTTCTTGCTAAATGCATCGAACATGATGCTTCAGGAAACAAAGTTCTCCAAGATGTTGGACACTGGTTATCCCACAAAATCAAGGTAAATATTTTTCATTCTCGGGTTCTTGCATCGTCATTTTTCTATTGAAATCAACAATGCATCTTTCACCTCTCTTTGGTATGGGTTTCAGGTAGCTGTTTGGTCTTTATGATATTTTCTCTGTTCAGAGGTTTCACTGGTGGGTTTTTCAATAGTTTTTGTCTGATGATGTAACAAGTTTTTCTTTTGTTCTTGTAGGATCATTTTACAAAAAAACACAAGATGACCATAAACCTCAAATACATAGGTTAGTCTCACGTCCACTTGACTTTGTTCTTCCTGCTCCAGCATTTTAGTTTATTGAATATAATTGATGACAGTGCACTTATTATTTGGCAGATCCAACATACATGATCCGTGCAGTTCCTTCAAATGCATCTGACAATGTGTATTGCACGCTACTTGCTCACAGTGCTGTTCATGGTGCGATGGCAGGGTACACTGGTTGTATTACTGGACCTGTTAACGGCAGACACGCTTACATACCCTTCCAAGTATGTGATTATATAACCTTACACTTTCTTAGAACAGGTGTTCATATATTGTTAAAAATCGAATTTTAGGGTATCCAAATACCTAAACTTTCATGTTTCACTTCCAATTCGTGTATCCACATCTTGTACTGTTTTGGCATGGTTCAGTATGATGTGTCGAAAAGAAACAAATAAAGTGATATATATGTTGAGTGCTATCAGTTTAGTTCGGGTCCTAGCTAGACTCCAAAACCGCAACTTGCGTGTTCAATGGCTTTAGTTCTTGGCAGTAGAGGCTCCTAAGTAATACTCCCTCCGTTTCAGCAAAAGTGTTACTATCACTTTTTCATTTTGGCCTAAAAATAGGCTAAAATGAAAAAGTGATAGTAACACTTTTGCTGAAACGGAGGTAGTATGATCCAAAAGTGGGTGACTGTTAATTTGCGTCCCCATGTCGAGCTCTGTGTATTTTGCGTTTCACTTAGTATTAAGCTGTACTGTACTGATGGGGTGGAGAGATGATGACTAATATTTTCTGAGAAAAACTTGTCACTTGGGATGAAATACATCTTCTCTTTGGGGCTTGATGAAATGAACCTTTAACACAAAGGATGGACAGGCTGGAGGATCATGACTGTAGACCGTAGTGTGGAGTTGGTGTTTGTGCTTGTTTCATTATATTAGTCACAACATCTTCATTTGTAATTGATTTATCTTACATTTTCTCTTTAAATCCTTAACTTTTTGTTTTGGCCAGCGAGTAACGGAGATCCAGAATAAAGTTGTGATTACCGATAGAATGTGGGCAAGGCTACTGGCTTCCACAAACCAGCCAAGCTTTTTGAGCACACAGGATATCATGGAAGAGAAGAAAGTGGAAGAACCACGACCAACACAGCTGTTGGAGGGGGAAAATTGCCAGGATAGCAAGCAATGAGTAGACAATGAGGGAATTGCTGGTTCAAGTTGAGATAGAGTTATTGTGCATTTTACAGTACGTAGCTGTTTCTTTTGGGTTGTTCTTTTCTGTCACAGTCAACATTTATCTCAGATGTAGAGATTGAGAGTATACTGGTATTGTTTTTGTGAGTTGTAGCAGTTGATTTGAAGTGCTTAAATAAAAGTAGCTTCTATCGATTGGTTTTTACCTTTGCTTTGTGCAGTTGTAGGGATTCAGAGTATATTGGTTTTTACCAGTAGTTTGTTAGATATGTTGGATTGTCATGAACTATCCAAGGAAGTTGTGCAGGGGTGAGCTGACACCCACTGGAATCATATATTGAGGGAAGGAGCAAGTCTTCCCCATACTGATTCCATGAAATTTGTCTGCAAAAGCTGGATGCCAGACTTGCAGTGTTTGACATGCCAACAATTCCACTTTAGTCCAGCCTAAAATTTCATCTTCCAAATCATGGGTTAGCCAGTTAAAATGATCCAAGACTTGCGGCATCAACAGAGTTACTCTGTTGCGGGTCAGTTTGATTTTTTCTGACTCAAGTGCCATATGTGGATCTGACTTATCTAAATATAATTTATTATATCTGATTTGTCTGGATCTGACTTATCTGAATATAATTTATTATATCTGAATCTATTTGATTTACCTGAATTTAACTCATTATATCTCAATCTGATTTATTATATTTGACTCAAAAATAATAAAATAATAGAGTATATAAAAATAATTATTCCAATTAGATATGTGCCAACGAATCAGATAATGAATAAAATAGTTTTGAATCTGATGTATGAACTGAGTCAAACCTTGAATCATATACAAGGAAAAAAAAGGGCACACATGTAGCCAGACAGTCAGATCTAATAGTTATATTTATCCCCTCGAACCTAACTATATAAATATATTAATATGACTACAAACTTTTAGTGTGGATCGAACCCTGACTTCCTCTAGATCATCAGCTACAGGCTTGGACCCATATAATAACATAATCTTTTCTCTCTTCTTAAAGCAGTATTTGAAATCCCCCAAATTCCTCTTTCAGACCAGAGAGTCTAAAACGAGTCCAATTTTTCTCAAAAAAAATGGGGATCAGATTCATATTGATGGTTAACAAACAAGGTCAAACTCGTCTCGCTCAGTACTATGAGTATCTAACGATCGAACAAAGAAGAGCTCTTGAAGGTGAAATTGTAAGAAAATGTCTTGCTCGTACTGAACAACAGGTAAATTCCTATCTCTCTTTGATCTCTCGATCTGGGAAGGTTTCTATTAATTTCTTATGATTTAAGTTTTGAATTCTTCTGATTTAGGAATAATTTCATCATTTATTTCTTCCACAATCTTTATGTTTTGCCCTAAATCATAAAATAATGCCACCTGATCAATACTGATTTTGATTTTTTCTTTCTGTTTAAATCAAGTGTTCGTTTGTGGAGCATAGGAATTACAAGGTTATTTACAGGCGTTACGCATCACTGTTTTTCTTGGTTGGTGTAGACAATGACGAGGTAAAGTTCTTTTCCTAGTGATAGAGAGACCTGCAATGTTTAATTTGCTGTCAGTGCATGAATTGAGTTACACTCTTGCAAACTAGGGTTATGTATTTGTAGTTTTGACATTTTTATCTTTTTAACGGATTAGTATGTTACTTCTTTTCATATATAACTGGTTAGTTTAGGTATTGATATGCGAGCAGACAATGAAAATATAGAATGAGAACCTTAAGCGTCAGATTATTGAGAAGACTAAATTGTTGCCTCATTTGTTTGTGTTGCGGTTTAGAATTGAGATGGAGTTCTACTAGCACCTTTTGTTTTTGCATGAACTTCTCTTTGCGAACAACACTGGTAGTGGCACTGACCTCCTACTTCATTCCCAAAATCCTGATAAGTATTTTTCTTAAACACCATTAGTATGCTTAGTAAATTAGTTTTCAGCTTACAGGTGTATATTTGTTGGAAGTTTGTGTTTTGTGAATTTATATTTTCGAAAAGCTCTGATCGTTTAAAGGTAATGTGGAGCACATCTTTAAGTAGTTTTATTGCTTATAGAAGTCAAATAGTAATTTGGCCATACCCAGAGTATAAAAGTGACTTTAGAAAAGGAATTACAATTACCTTATTCTTGATCTACACATAGCTAACCGGCTCTCGTTCCACATGCTACCAACACCATATCATCATGTCGCTTCACTACAAACCTTGCCACCTTCATGTAACTACCATTACCACTACCACTGCCCTCAACCTTTGCTGCTCTATAATCGTCACAGAACTATTTCCTCCACAAAGTGAGATGTAGTCTCCCCCCTCCCCCCCCCCCCCCCTCACCACCCTTTCATCACAAAGACTACACCGATTGCTAGAAATGTTGCCACCTCATTCACATCAAATCTATCACTACCATATGTCTGCCTGTCTGCTAACATAAACACCATCATCACGTCACCACCCACTCCACTGTGTGGCAGTTGCCATCCCTTCTACATACCCTGTTATGGTTGTTGTGTATCAGTTATGATTAACCTCTTGGCAAGACTTGTATTACTTTGTAGTTCATACATCATAATATTAATCTGTGATTACTGCCTCTCAATCCTCGACTTGTTATGCTCCGTAATTTTCAGATGAAATATGAATGGGTCTCCTGTTAGGCTATTCTATATATTTAATCATTTCTCATATAAAAGGTACATCCATATAGGTCTCTGTCAAGGTTGACTTCCGTATTCTGTTTGATCAACAAAAAAGGAAGTCCCCCTCATTCTTAACCTCACTTGACAAACTTTTTTGCATATACTATTGCTCGCATCACCCTCTTTCACTCGATTCTCTCCTCATATGAGGTCTCTAAAATAGTCTGCTTAGTCACCAATTAGGTTTCATAACATATCCTCTCATATTTGGGAGACATTTGTCACCATGTGTTTTTCATCCTTGATGTGAGAACTTTTACCTTAACAGTTTTAGGTCTCAATTAATCTATTCTACAGAAAATATCTTCTTTAGTCATTGTTATTCTCTTTTTTATCCCGTCTTTCCTCATATGTCCATCTTGTTCTTCACTTTTGCAGAATGAGCTAGGTATTCTGGAATTCATTCATTTGTTAGTTGAAACAATGGACCGCCACTTCGGTAACGTGGTAAGTCAATCTTTTTCTATTCTGCCAGCTTTGTTTTGTATCTTATATTTGTTCATCCACTTGATACTCGTACTTTGTTGCTCGGCTATTTTATCGGTGTATTTTTCTGCTAAAACTCAAAACACTATCAGTGTGAGCTGGATATCATGTTCCACCTGGAGAAAGCGCATTTCATGCTGGAGGAGATGGTGATAAATGGGTGCATCGTTGAGACAAACAAATCGAACATCCTTATGCCGATACAGTTAATGAATAAAGCTTCTTAGTCATTCCATCCAGGGAAATCAATTTAAGGAGTTTTTAAGTTAGGTTTATTACTTCCCTGTTTCATTTGTATTATCAAACTATACTATACCTGTATGGTGTAATTTCTTCTTCTTTATTTTTTCCTTTTTTTCATTGACAGATACTTATTAGTTTGTGAGATGTTATTCTCGGGATTTTACTGTGATCTATAGTGATTGATGTAAGATAGTAAAAATTTAAAATTTTCACTTGAAAGTAGAGAGCAATGTTCTAAGAGCAGTAGAGCAACATTAAAGCATGATAATGCCTAATCATGTAATTGGCATTATCACCATTAGAGAGCTATGTTCTAAGAGCAATACTATACTGCTTTTAGGCCTGCTCTCAATCTTGTAATCATGTGATATTTGTCAAGTTAGTCGGAAAGTATTTGTTTTCCAGTTTTGGGAGAAAAAGTGGGATAAAGCAACGTTAAATTTAACCGGTTGTATGCATGGATCCTGAAATTCATCCCTTTTTTAGCTTGGCGTTTTTTAGGCGATCCAAAAAGAATTTGAAGCGACTAATAAAACAAAATAAAGTCACTAAGAATTTGCATCATCCATAATCGGTAGTTTTTGGTTTATGGTTCCAACATTAAGTACCATGATGCTCATAAAGGAAGAGAAGCAGTTTTTGAACAAGCCTTTGGAGATGACGAGAAGTCATATACTGATTTATTATGGTATGTTGAAACTGTTAGAAAAACTAATCCTCTTAGCTATGTGTAATTTCAGTTTGATGACAAATCGAGACGGTTTGTGAGACTCTTCATATGTTTTGGTGCTTGTAAGCAAAGCTATTAGTATCTTAGGCCTATGATATACTTGGATGCTACTTTCCTCACTGGCAGATTTAGGGGTGGTTTAATGGCTGCAACCTGTCTTAATGGGAACGGTTGTTAGTACCATTCTTTTTCATTTCTTTTCTGTATGTGTATTCTTTTCTTAGTGTACATAGTTGTACACAAAGTTTTTATGTTTTTTTTCTTTCTTCTTATGTCATTAGGTTTTTACCATATGTTTTTGCTCTTGTTCCTGGTGAAGATGTTGACAACTGGTGTGGTTTGTAGATGTGGTAAGAATGAGTTTGTTTCAGAACTTGTGAAGATTTGACTTTCAGATTCAAATTCTAATAATAAAACTAGAAAACTCAAAACAAAGTTGGTATCAAGATTAAAAAAAATGCACTAAGACTCAAGATTCCACCATTAACCAATCAAAGTGATTCAATCTAATCAATATTCATGCAATTCTTTACATTTAAAGTGATTCTAATATATTGCAAAAGCAGATTTTCAAAGTAACAATTGTAAATCGAAAGTATAGAACATCAACAACCCTAGGCTAAGCATGCTCTATCAAAAGAAATCACAATTGTTTAATAAAAAATCCTTAAATCAACTTTTAATCAAAGCAAATAATCATAAAAGAAATTGCAAGAATCAATTAAAATAGAAATATACCATTTTTCTTGGAACAATGACTTTCTCCGTCGCCTCAGCAAAGGGGTTTAACTCCTATATTAATCACTTTCTCAAAATAATGATCTATGACTCAAAGTGTTTACAAATGATGAAAAAGGAGAAAAAAAATAAAGAAAATAACGAGTTTGCAATGTTTATAGGCGTTATAGACTCAGTGTTACAAAGCAAGGCTGAAGATAAATGTTGCAAAACTGAAGATATTCGTTGCAAATGGATGAAGAAACCGTGGCTGAGAGGTTGAAAAAACTGTTGCCGTATCCTGTGTTCTTCGTATTCTTCAGCAACAGAGAAAAATTCGATGGAGTGATTTCTCTCCCTTATCTTCGTCTTCTGACTCTCCCTTTTTATATCACACAGCCAAATCTCGTCTCAATAACTTCAAATATCTTCTCCAATCTTTTCTTTTGAAAATATTCTCGTCCATTATTTCGATCCTGATTTGCATCCTTCTTTTAAAGTAAGCTTGATGTTCCTTGATTCCTTATTGATATTGGTTCCTTAGGTATCCAAGCTATTTTTCGGAAGATAAAAACAAGTTTACACGACTGTTGGAGAAGATTTATTTGCGAGAATATATTCTCGATGTTCTTGAGTAGAATCGAGGTTCTGTTTTGGTTATTTTTTTGTTTGATTGCGTGTACAAATCTTCTTTAGATAAGGCAAGAATATCTATCTCAAAGGATCGAAAATAACCCATAAAATCTCTTGCACAATCTTCACACATTCGGAAATTTAAGTGAATAAATTTTCCCTCCCAAGTTTTGATTTTGAAATGGAAGACAAATGGGTACCTTTATCCAACAACTGGGTGCCTTTATCAATTTTGGGTGCCTTTGTATAATTCAAGTTCTTTGTCAATATTATCCTCATCATCATAATAATATGAAGATGTTTGAACCTCGTCTAAATAAGTAATGTTACCAATTCTATCCTCGTCCTCTTGAATAGGTGAATAATTATCAAGGGTAGCACTATGTTGGCAGTTAAGATCATTTTGAGAAATATTATTCTTTGCAAGACTTTCATTCACACTTAATACAAACCTATTTGTATTCTCAGTTAACTGCTTGAGGGATTCTTTTAGAGAAAGATTTGGACTACTAATTGTTCCCCCCATAATTAATACGTACCTATTTGTATTCTCAGTCAACTCCTTGAGGGAGTTCTCTAGAGAAACAAATGGATCATAAGGAGTACTAGATCGCAACTGCTCGTGTGATTCTTCTAGAGAAGGATTTGGGTCATCATAGGGAGTACTAGATTGCATCTTCTTTAGGGCATCCCTTTAAGACAAAAAACTCAAATTTTGCTCATTTTTATGTTCATATGACGGGTGTATGTACGAATAGTAATTGAGATCACATTTGTATGAGCAATATCCTCCAAAAGGTTGGTGGCGGTCCCGATTACTATCCACACCATGTTGATAGTACGGATAATGTCTATTTTGAAATTCAGTCGGACATTTTCTGACAAAAAATTCCTAATATATTTACAAAAAATCTAACTAAATAAAATCCTAAGAGGAAGGGGGTTCTAAATATACACAAACAAGGCCGACTCAACCAAACCAATCATACTGAATCTAGCAAACAAAAAGCATGATGGCTCCACTTAGATTGTTTCTAGACCAGCTTATATTCTTCCAAAAGGAAACTAGTTACAGTTTTAGCAAATCTCTTTGAATGATCTGAATCAGATTAAGTCGAATAGAAAAAGGATAAGCTCTAAGGAGCTTTGATAACCCTGCCTCTTTGGAAACGTTTCCTTGGGTTACAAGGCGGCTCGGATCTACTTAAAATAATCTTCCTGAACTTTGAGTTAGGCTAACAGAATACAGTCCTTCTGAATGACTTTCTTATAAGCGTTACCATATCCATCTCTTTCTAGTCAAATTTTAACGCTTAGGTTCGCGTTTGGTAATGTGTTCCTAAAGCGGGCAAGAAGGAAACAATGATGAAATCCGAGTCCTTATTTTATATGGTCAGTCCTTGCTCTTTACTAGAAAAATAAATATGTATTCAAGTCCTCAGCATATATGCGTTACAAAGGCGTCCAAAAAAACCACTGACAGGGGATTCGTGGGTGGTTGTAGTCTTACCTCCCGTTCTAGACGGGTGATGAACCATTGAAGTCGACTCAGGCCACCGACTCCTATTTCAGTATACGAACCCGAGGGGCAGAGACAATATCATAATTGCCATCCTTTCATGTGCAGTTTATATTTAATTACCCTTCCGTAGGGTTTAAAATGAAAATAATGTCCCAAAGTAAAGTCCAAAGTCCAAAGTCCAAAGAAAAAGTCCAAAAATAAAAAAAAATACAAAAATAAAAGATTTTCATAATACAATTTTCTAAAAACAAAAATAAATAAAACCCTAAAAATTAAATAAAATTAAAATTAAATATAAAATAAAATAAAATAAAATAAATTTGTCTTCTTTTTCCGTTCTTTTCGATTATCTTTGAATCCAAGTCTTTAATCAATCAATATAATCTTTGGCTCCAATTTCTTTTTGATCCAAAACCTGTAATACAAAGAACAATACCCAAAAACGAAAAATAGAACAAATAAAAATAAAACATAACTAAACTAACTAACCTAAAAAAAAACTAAAAAAGAAACTAAAAACAAGTCCCCGGCAGCGGCGCCAAAAATTGGTGTGGTTTGTAGATGCGGTAAGAATGGGTTTGTTTTAGAACTTGTGAAGATTTGACTTTTAGATTCAAATTCTAATAATTAAACTAGAAAACTCAAAACCAAGTTGGTATCAAGATTAAAAAAAGGCACTGACTCAGGATTCTACCATTAACCAATCAAAGTGATTCAATCTAATCAATAGTCATGCAATTCTTTACATTTAAAGTGATTTTAATATATTGCAAAAGTATATTTTCAAAGTAACAATTGTAAATCGAACATCAACAACCCTAGGCTAAGCATGGTCTATCAAAAGAAATCACAATTGTTTAATAAAAAATTCCTTAAATCAATTTTTAATCAAAGAAAATAATCATAAAAGAAATTGCAAGAATCAATTAAAATAGAAATATACCATTTTTCTTGGAACAATGACTTTCCTCCGTCGCCTCAGCAAAGAGGTTTTAGCTCCTATATTAATCACTTTCTCAAAATAATGATCCATGACTCAAAGTGTTTACAAATGATGAAAAAGGAGAAAAAAAATAAAGAAAATAACGAGTTTGCAATGTTTATAGGCGTTATAGACTCAGTGTTACAAAGCAAGGATGAAGATATTCGTTGCAAATGGATGAAGAAACCGTGGCTGAGAGGTTGAAAAAACTGTTGCCGTATCCTATGTTCTTCGTGTTCTTCAACAGCAGCAGAGAAAAATTCTATGGAGTGATTTCTCTTCCTTATCTTCGTCTTCTGAGCTCTCCCTTTTTATATCACACAGCCAAATCTCGTCTCAATAACTTCAAATATCTTCTCCAGTCTTTTCTTTTGAAAATATTCTCGTCCATTATTCGATCCTGATTTGTTTCCTTCTTTTAAAGTAAGCTTGGTCTTCCTTTTGAAGCAAGCTATTTTCGAAAGATAAAAACAAGTTTATACGACTGTTGAAGCAGATTTATTTGCGTGAATATATTCTTGGTGTTCTTGAGTAGAATCGAGGTTCTATTTTTGGTTATTTTTTTATTTGATTGCGTGTACAAATCTTCTTTAGATAAGGCAAGAATATCTTTGTCTTAAAGGATCGAGAATAACTTAAAAATTCTCTTGCACAATCTTCACAGATTCGGAAATTTAAGTGAATAGATTTTCCCTCCCAAGTTTTGAATTTGAAATGGAAGAGAAATGAGTGCCTTTATCCAAAAGCTGGGTACCTTTATCAATTCTAGGTGCCTTTATAAATTTTGGGTGCCTTTATAAATTTTGGGTGCCTTTATAACTTTTTAAGCCCAGTTTTTACAAGAGTTTATTCTTCAAAAATACCTACAAATACGATAAAAATAATAATAGTAATACAAAAATTGAGAAAAAGCAATATAAATACGAGGACAATTAAGACACAAAAACGTGTCTATCAACAAATGGGATTGGTTTTTGAACAATCTTAAACAAGTGGTCGATGAACGTCCTATCGTATTTCTTAGTGATCGTGGTGAGTTCTTATAAAAGGCATTCCAAAGTATTTCCTGATTCATGCCACAACCATTGCTTTCATTATTTGAAGGGAAACCTTCCCATTGGAGTAAGTAACAAGAATCACAAGGCTGTTATGGATTTGTTCTACAAAGCTGCATACTGTTATACAACTGCTAATTATGAAGCTGCTTTGCGAGGTATGCATGTTCTTGATTGTGGATTTGTTGCTAATTATATCCGGAATATTCCAAAGGAGAATTGGGCTTCTGCATTCTTCCTGCCATGTAGATATGGTGCTCACTCTTCAAGTGTTGTTGAGTCTTTTAACAATTGGATTAGAAAATATAGAAATTTGCCTGCTTCTTATCTTGCGGATGAGATTCGGTGAGTAAGATTTTAATTTTTTAATATGTACATAGTTATAAACAGGTTCATTTGTTTTTGAAGTTGTGTGCAATATGTTATCATGTGTACATAGTTGTGCACAAGTTTATTTTATACTGAATCTGTGCTGGTTTTTCATAATATGTACATAGTTCTGCACATGTTTATTCTATACTACTAAATCTGTGCTAGTTTTTTCATAATGTGTACATAGTTGTGCACAAGTTTATTTTATACCGAATCTGGGAATCAAGTGTTAATTTTTTATGTCTTATTTTTCAAGTTGAAGGTTATGAAGATGATGTCTTAGAGACGCGTAGAAGCTCTGAAATCTTTTAATACCAGTCTCACTCCCAATTTTGAGGCTTTATATAAGAGAACATTGATATTGGTCGTACATGGAATGTTAGCGAGTCAGGGGATAGGTTATATGAAGTCCATTCACCAAGGTCACACTATGTAGATCTGAAGCAAAATACATGTACATGTCATATGTGGCGAGTGAATGGGTTCCCGTACGCACATGCTTGTGCTTCTATTCTATCTAAGGGTGATGTCATCTATCAATATGTTGAGTCATATTTCACTATTGAATGGTTTAACCTTTCATATCAAGAGATTATATGCCATATTCCCAGCTATGACAAGTCCGCGGATTATGATCGTTCGGATGTGATCATTGATCCCATACCTAGGCCTCCACCTGGAAAACCAAGAACTCAATGCGTTCGAAGTGCATGGGAGAAGCAAAGAAGACCTATGATGTGCAGAAATTTTTTCACCCTTGGCCGTCACAACAGAGCTACTTGCCCTCTTCCTTGATGAACAATCATTTACTATCATTCTTTATTTTTTATTTTTGATGAACTATGTTTTTTTCTTTTATCTTGTTACAATTGATGATACTTTTACAAATCTGCAGGTCTGGATATTTCTTTTATAATATGTCAGTACTTGTCCAGGTATGGATATACTGTTGGGAGCATGTATTGTACACCATTATATACACCTTAGTTTTTTAACATGTTGTTAGTACTTGTGCAGCACTATGTACACTTTCCTCTTTATTTTTTTGATTTATATACTATGTTATTTCTTTTAAAGAATCTAGTTTTAATGGTTTGATTACTTCTGTAAATTTTGGTTCCGCAGGTCTGGATATTTTCTTTTGTAACCTGTCAATACTGTGTGTGCATTTTTGTACACCTTATCTTTTTAACCTGTTGTCAGTAGTTGTTCACAACTATGTACACCTTCATCTTTTATCCCATGTCAGTACATGTGAACATTTATGTGCACCTTAGCTTTTTAACCTGTTGTTAGTACTTGTACACTATGTACACTTTCCTTTTTATACTTTGATGATGATAATATGTTACTTCTTTTAAAGATTCTAGTTTTAATGCTTGTGTACATTTTTGTACACCTTATCATTATAACATGTTGTCATTAGTAGTGCAGGTCTTGACATTCTTGTACACCTTAGCTTTTTAACCTGTTGTTATTAGTTATGCACAACTATATACACCTTCAGTACATGTGTACATTTTGGTACACATGCAAAAAATGAATATAATATGGTTCATTTTGGTACACCTGCAAAAAAAATGAATATAATATGGTTCATTTTTTTTCAGTATACCCTGCTAGTATGACACTAGTCTACATCCAATCCATCTACATTCTAACACTAAAAAATATATAATAACATTTTAAAAACAAAAATAATAATAATTCAGATTAATTCAAGGTTTTAGTAACAAAAGCATTAAGCATGAAATAAAAATAAAAATAAAGTTGTTAGAAACGGAAGAAAGTTACAAACAAATTCTCCCGGAAGTTTAAGCAAGTCTAAAGCAACTTCTTTCTCTTGTTTCGTGGTAGATTATTACTTTCACAGTAATCTTGATGATCTTTCTCATCCGTGATATCCCACACATTGACAATGAAGATGGGTGTCAGCATTTTTGATACCATTTTGTATCTCATATGCTGACATATTTCTCTGGCAGTCTCATCATCTCTTTGAATAAATTTGTTTTTCTTGATAACTCTCTTCATGAAGTAACATGTGTAAATTAGGCAGTCTGGGTTTGTACCTTGTTTTGGGCAATCCATGATGTTCAACTCAAATGCAGATATTGGGTATTCCCCAAATTCAACTCTCTTCCTATCAATTTGAGTTTACACTGTTGTTGTCATGTTCTTTGCATCAGTAATATAGGTATCATTTCCATCCAACAGATATGTTGAATCAAAATGCAAGGAGTTGTACCATTTCCACTCAAGTGCTCCAAAATTAAAAACCAACAACGGCCAGTGTTTTCCCATGTTAGCTTCCTGTCCAATTGCAGAATGGTTCATTGGTACTACAAGAAAATCCAGATTCATTGGAATTTTTTTTACGAAATCAACCACAAGTTCTTCTGTCTTCTCATCAAGATTATTTGGCACATAGCACTGCAATCAAAATTGTATTCACAATTTAAGTATTTTACCCATTAAATTATACTGACACGTAATAAATTTTATTAAATTTGCATTATGTAATTTAGATATTTACTCATGAATTAACGGTTCAAGTACTTCCGAGCATCTGGTGGTTTCATAGAATCCCTGACAATTGCACATCTTCGTTGGTATATGTAGAACTACAATACCTCTTGGTCTAGTTATTTATTAAACATCAGGTCATTTAGAACATCTTCTTCCTTTTCCAAAGGATCTGCTTCTTTTGATACTTCCAAAGCTACAGATCTGCGTAATCATAAGAAAATATTACATGCTGGTGCACCAGAATGTAAACAGATTTGCTAATACCAGATTTTGTACAACTTTGTTACATGTGCACAAGATTGTACACAACCTTTAATAAAAGGTGTACTAGTTTGTACACTGACTTTCTCAGTTGGAAGTTGTAATACCCCAATTCGGCAGGTAGGGTTCGCCGAATGGAATATAAGCAATGATTTGTCCTTTCTTAACACCGAGGCCTTTTCAGCACAACTGGCTCAGAGTTGGAAAAAAGCTCTGCAGTTAAGCGTGCTCGGGCGGGAGTAATCCAGGGATGGGTGACCTCCCAGGAAGCTGCTGCTGGATGACCGCAGCGGTGCCCGTAGAAAACCCCACACTGCCGGATGACCGCAGTGGCTAAGTGGGGACAGTATCGGTACAAGGTCGGGTCATTACAAAGTGGTATCAGAGCGGACGACGCACCTGCCAAGAGTGAGAGAGTACGCTGGACGGGGTGTTCCAGGTATTGGTCTCATAGGTGGTAGGGAACGTCGGAGATTTTGGCTTGAATATATTCCGGAGCCGAGGACGGCCCCAATTTAAGGTGGGGGAATTGTAATACCCCAATTCGGCAGGTAGGGTTCGCCGAATGGAATATA
>JAJJMC010020351.1:1884412-1944783 GCA_023531435.1 Papaver californicum
AGGGTTCGCCGAATGGAATATAGGTAATGATTTGTCCTTTCCTAACAACGAGGCATTTTCAGCACAACTGGCTCAGAGTTGGCAAAAAACTCTGCAGTTAAACGTGCTCGGGCGGGAGTAATCCAGGGATGGGTGACCTCCTGGGAAGCTGCTACTGGATAACCGCAGCGGCGCCCGTTGAAAACCCCACACTGCCGGATAACCGCAGTGGCTAAGTGGAGACAATATCGGTGGAAGGTCGGGTCATTACAAATGGTATCAGAGCCGACGACGGGTCACCTGCCGAGGGTGAGAGAGTACGCTGGACGGGGTGTTCCAGGTACTGGTCTCATGAATGGCAGGGAACGTCGGAGATCTGGGCTTGTATATTCCGGAGCTGATGAAGGCTCCAATTTAAAGGTGGTGGTATTGTAATACCCCAATTCGGCAGGTAGGGTTCGCCGAATGGAATATAGGTAATGATTTGTCCTTTCCTAACACCGAGGCCTTTTCAGCACAACTGGCTCAGAGGCAAAAAACTCTGCAGTTAAGCGTGCTCGGGCTGGAGTAATCCAGGGACGGGTGACTTCCTGGGAAGCTGCTGCTGGATAACCGCAGCGGTGCCCGTTGAAAACCCCACACTGCCGGATAACCGCAGTGGCTAAGTGGGGACAATATCGGTGGAAGGTCGGGTCATTACAGAAGTTAAGATAAAACAATATTATATAAATCTTTCTCACATGTGCACAAGATTGTATACAACCCTTATAAGTGGTGTATAGTTTGTACACAGACTTTTCCCAGTTGGAAGTTAAAACAAAAATGATGATGTACAAGGTTGTGTTCCGTGAACTTACAGTTAATGTGCATAGTCAAAGAATTTTTGGATTTTTTTCCTCTGGTCCTGCTTCCATCAACTTATAGATTTTGGATTCACGGATTTTACCAAAAGATTATTAGGACAATAAGTACTTGTTTTTATATTTTGTCTTTCTACCACTAACCCCTCATCTTCTAACTTTTCTACGTCAATTTTCTCTTTACTTTTGCCTCTAGTTTTAGGTTAATCAGTGGTAAAGTTGGGATCCAACTTCGTTTTTGAGACTCTCTTTCCAATAGGTGTTTTAGACAATTTTCCAGCTGCTTTCGTCTTTAAATTTCTTCTTCATTCATTTTCTTTTTTGATTTCTTCTGAGATACATCTTTTTTTCTGCTGAAAAATTTACTATGATTCTGGTAGATAAACTGCAATGCTTCTTCTATGATCTTAGACTGAACGTATTTATTAGACAATGAAGTTTGAGACGACGATTTTTCTTGGTTCTCTTCTTGAACCTCTTCTTGACTCAATCCCAATAAACATCTTGGACATTTCAACGATTAAATTTGACCCCATTTGCTTCACTTTAGGTGGTATTATACCACCACCAACATCAACCTTATTGCATACATCATATGACAAGTAGTTCAATATTTTATCAATTTCCTCCTTTAACCTTTCAGATTCCTTCACTCCCTTATCAAAATTAGTAGTTGCAACATCAAAGGAAGTAGGACCAGCATCCAAGATAGCAGCAGCAGCACTATCCAAGGTAACAGTTTCCAAGATAGCAGCAGCACCATTCAAGGTAGAAGTAGTAGCATTAACCGAGTTTTTAGCATGCAAGATTTCAGCATTCAAGCTAGCAATAAGAGCATCCATGGTATCAATAACCAATTTCTTATCTTGTTCTAGTTGTTTCTCTTCATCTTTCTCCTTGTCTTGTTCTTGTTGTTTGTCTTCTTTTTTCTTCTCTTCTTCATCAATTATCATGGTTGCATCATGTTCTTCTATATCTCCAGGACTTTCATTTATCTTAAATAAAAAATTACTGCAAAATGTAAATTGAGATCAGATTTTAAATGCGCACATGGTGATAGAGGAAATACTAGTGTACATACTGGTATACCAAGTCGAAGAGAAGTGTACATACTGGTACACAAAGTCTAAAAGCAGTGTACAGACTGGTGCACCCTTAATATCTAAAGAAGTTTTATAAATGTCAAATATACCATATCGTGGATCTTTGGTTTGAGGATGAACTGATTTCTCATATTCATTACCTCTTGATTTACTCAATGCATCCTCCCCATCCTTGCTAAAATTTATAAATTGAGATCATATTTTAAATGCGCACACGGTGATAGAGTAAATAATAGTATACATACTGGTACACCAAGTCTAAAAGAAGTGTACAGACTGGTGCACCTTTACTATCCAAAGAAGTTTACACTATACAATTACCATAAAATATACCATACCTTTGATCTTCGGTTTCAGGCTGAATTGATTTCTCGAACGTCTCAGATTCATTACCTCTTGCATCAGTCAGTTCATCCTCCCCATCCTTGCTGCAAAATGTAAATTTAAGATCAGTTTTTGAATGTACACATGGTGATAGAGTAAATACTAGTGTACATACTGGTACACCAAGTCTAAAAGAAGTGTACAGACTGGTTCACAAATATCCAAAGAAGTTTATACCAAGTCATAAAATATACATACCTTGGATGATTCACATTTTTGTCCTTCTCAATATCATTCTCATCCTCCCCATCCCCATCATCATTCTATCATCACATTTTGATTTGTCATTATCATTACCATCCTCACTTTCCTTATTATTCTCATCGTCACTCTATGTTTTCTCATCATTGTTATCCTCATCCTCACTTTCTGTTTCATCCTCATATTTATCCCTATCATCATTATTATCCCCATTATCATCATCATCATCATCATCATCATCATCATCATTCTCTTCCTTATCCTCATTAGCTTCCCTTTGTAATTTTCTTGTAAATGCAAAGATGTTTGTCAAAGAATCCATGCACATCATATTCAACTCAGATATTTCCATATTGTTGGGATCCATGTTGTGAACTTTTTTACTTTTTTATTCAATGAAACTAACAAGCATGTTATACCTACTATCTAATTCAGTAAACTCTTCTTACAGTTCTTCTCTTTGCATTTGAGATTTGTAAAGATTCTCTTTCAGTGTTTCTGGGCTGTTAGCTTTCTTATTCTTTTGGTATTCATCCAAAATCATTTTCTCTCTAGCTAGGTAATCTTCTACCCAATCTGGTGACATCTAAAAACATCCACACATGACATCTGAATTACTGGTGTATATTGTTGTGCACATTTAATATGAATAACAATTTTAAGAGAATTTTTCACTGTCATACCTTGTTCATTTCCTCGTTCAGATTCTTTTCAATGGTATTACTGATTTCACTCATTATCCAACTCACCGTCCTTAGCATAACCTGATTATTTTTGGCTTCATACTCTTGTTATGTTCAGCAAACCAATACTGCATTAACAAAAACTTAAAGATTTATAAATATGACAATAACAAGCCAAGGAACAACTAGTGTACATAATGGTGCATATTTAATATAAGTATACAGTGTTGTGCACATATGTATATTCAAACTTAACAAAAGATATATCACACAACCATTAACAACCAATGGTGTTTGGATATGATCTTTTATGCTCTTCATCAAATAAGAGTGTATATGACTTGGCCAACAAGTTCTCTTCATTCTATCCAATGATTCAAAGTAGCGTTCATACTATTTTTTACTCAACATGCTTCCATTTGCTTGAGTAAAAAGAAATGTAAAGCACAGGTACAAACAAAACAACTTGACCAAATCTTCAACATTTCGTTCAATCTGCTTTCTATGTATTGGTTTCTCCCTCATTATTATTAAGATTGTTTCATCGACTTCCATTTTCCTCAGCTGACTAGTTTTCTCCATTTTCAATCTATTTATCACTGAACCATATTTTTTTCAGGATTTGTTTTACATCTTGTCCTTCTCCAGGTTCTGATGCTACCATCTCAATTCCAAAAATAAAAGATAACTCTTCAGCTGTGCTCTTTACTTTCACTTATTTGTTCTTTTTGTCAAGAAAAAAAATGTTCCCCACTGTTATCATGACAGTATTGATTCTGGACTCTTCCACCAATCTTCTTTCTTCTTCTTATATTCTTTAGTTTCTTCTTTATATAAAAAAAACTTGTAACACATTCCAAAATGGGATTTTATTTTGCTTTTCTAGTTGCAAGTCAGTGAACCACAATTTTTCTGAATCTTTCTTTCTTTCTTTCTTGCTCATCCCTCTTAAAATGAGTATTCACAAACTCTCCGAGGCCATTCGAACTGGATCTATAATGTTTCCCTTTATCCATGAAAGATGCACAAATGAAAATATGAACCAAAAAGCACACTAGTGTACAAATATGTACACAAGTACTGAAATCAAGAAAATCCTAACATCTATACCCACAATTCATACCATAAATCCATGGTGTAGTATGATGGTGTACAAATATGTACACAAGTACTGAAATCAAACAAAATCCTAACATTTATACCCACAAATCAGATCATACATCCATGGTGTAGCATGTTGGTGTACAAATGTGTACACAACTTATGAAATCCAACAAAACCCTAACATCTATACCAACAAATCAGGTCATACATCCATGGTCTAGCATGTAGGTGTACAAATATCTACACAAGTACTGAAATCCAACAAAAACTAACATCTACACCCACAAATCATTCCATACATCCATGATCTAGCATGAAGGCGTACAAATATGTACACAAGTGCTGAAATCCAACAAAACCTAACATCTACAACCACAAATCAAGTACATAATCCATTATCTAGCATGCTAGTGTACAAATATATACACAAGTACTAAAACACAACAAAACCTAACATCCACACCCACAAATCAGTCCATACATCCATTATCTAGCTTGTTGGTGTACAAATATCTACACAAGTACTGAAACACAACAAAACCTAACATCTACAACCACAAATCAATTACATACTTCCATTATCTAACATGGTGGTGTACAAATATCTACACGAGTAATGAAATACAACATAATCCAACATCCATACCCATAAATCAGGCCATACATACCTAAAATAGCATGCTGGTGTACAAATTTATACACTACCAAAACAAATCTGAGAAAAACAACAATCATACACACATTATAGTCCATACATCCCTTAAAAAAGCATGTTGGTGTACAAATCTGTACACTACCTAAAAAAATCTTAGAAAAACTACTTTCATACACACATAACATGCTAATATATGAAAGTAGCATATGATCTTACCTTTTGGTACTTGAATAGTTGTTGAATCTTTTGTTTGTTGTTATTTTGTTCTCTTTAAAGGTCCTGATTTTTTTTGTTTTCTTTTTGTGATTTCTACTAGGTGGTGATGATTTTGGGCTTTCTACTACTTGAATAGATGTTGAATCTTCTTTTTGTTGCTCTTATATTCTATTTGACACTCTTTTACTGCTTTTTTCAATCGCTGATTTCGGTTTAATTTTTGATGATTTTGGACTATTTTCTTGTTGCTTCTTCTTCACGATGATGTTACTGCTACATTATTATTCATCAAAGGTTTTTTATGATGAATTTTTTTGTTCTAGATGATGATGATTTTGATTTTCTCTCGGTTAGGGTTTTTTATTTCTTCTTAACTGATTTCTTTTTCTCTCGCTTAAATGATTAATTTGATTTTTTCTGTTATTATTTCACTTTTTATTCAGGTATAATGTGGAAGCTGCTAATTGAATATGTCAGTTACAATATGGTTTTTATTCGTAGCACGTGCATATTATGAAAACCGTGCGAAGGATATTAACGTCTTTATATATTTTCAAATAATCATAGTACGGACTCGTTAGTCCCTGAATCGGTCAGGACTAAACTGTCTATTTCTGGACGTATTTGGACTAAACCGTTTTTTACCCAAAATGAAAACCCTTAAGGCCGAGCACTATGATTGGCATATCGCTTGGCTATAGCTTAAATATAGCGATAGGCAACTACTATGGGTCATCGTTTGGCTTTAATCTGGTCAAAATATTTGGCTTGGCTAGAGAAGGGATCACATCTAACCCCAGGTATAGCCAATTAGCGATAGTGAGATACTGGGAATCCGTCAAAGAAAAGCACTTTACGGATACCAAGTATCCGTCAGATTTTTGCCGCCTCAGTAATAAAATCAATTTTGGCTTTTTACCTATATTAATTCCTAATATTTTTCTTTTAACTATTTTATTTACTCTAATTTTTTTCCTATTATTTTTCTAATATATTTCTCTTTTAACTATTTTATTTACTCCAATTTCTTTTTTTCTGATTATTTCTCCAATTTTCTATACTTAATTAGTCACTCTTTAACTATTTTGTTTACTCTATTTATTCCCTAATATTTCTCCAACATATTTCTCTTTTAACTATTTTATTTATTCTATTTTTTTCCTAATATTTCTCCAATATATTTCTCTTTTAACTATTTTATTTACTCCAATTTCTTTTTTTCCTATTATGACTCCAATTTTCTATCTTAATTAGTCGGTTTTTTACCTATATTATCCTAAAATATCTTTTTTAACTATTTTATTTACTCTATGTTTTTTCCTAATATTTCTCCAATATATTTCTCTTTTAAATATTTTATTTACTCTATATTTTTTCCTAATATTCCTCCAATATATATTTCTCTTTTAACTATTATATTTACTCCAATTTCTTTTTTCCTATTATTTCTCCAATATTCTATCTTAATTAGTCAGTTTTTTACCTATACCATCTTCTAATATTTCTCTTTTAACTATTTTATTTAATATAATTATTTTTTTCCTAATATTTCTCCAATATATTTCTCTTTTAACTATTTTATTTACTCTAATTTCTTTTTTTCCTATCACCTCTCCAAATATTTTTTGTCTTAATTAGTTTTTAATATAATAAAAATACTTAATAAAGAAAAAAAATAGACTTAGATGGATACTGAGTATCCGTATGTCACTATTTGGACGAAAACTCAGTATCCGTCTCAGCAAGCTAAGCGATCGATTTTTACCATAGTGGCAGTTTTTGGCTCCCTCCTTCGCTTGGATATAATTAATCTATAGCCAAGCGAAAAGTCTCACCATAGTGCTTGCCCTGATAGACAGATGATAACCTGCATCGGTTTTAGATTTAAATTCTCGCCTTTGCTAACTGCAAGAATTCGAGATTTCTCCCTTTGATTTTTATCTGGTGATGTGGGATTTAGGCTTATGTGGTTTTTATGGAAAAGCGGTTACGGGCCTTCCACCTAAGACCGGGTGAAATGGATGCACAATTCATTTTCGAAAGGGAAATCAAACTAAAATCGGAAGTTGTCTAACAGTTACATGATTGATAAAGGAAATACCAACTACTAGTGGGGATATCAACCCAAACATATATGATTGTTTTGTCTTATATGGATTGTTGTCCCCCCTTACCATCCATTAATTATACAAAATTAGTTATAGGCCATCCGACCTGATGGCTATCGCCACCACGGATAAGCTATCAAAAATAATACTCTCTTTGTCCTTGTTTACTTATTTAAGTACGATTTTGTTCTAGTTTATTAACATATTTGTTAAATGTTATAATTGATATTTTCCCGCAAATGACAGGTTATATAACAATGTTTCAAAAAGTATTAATCAAATCATTATATTTGTTAAGTGCTTGTTTAAATGGGTGTTGAATTTAGATATTTTTTATGGTTTTTTTTGTCAACTTTGATATGTAATTGGGATGCTATGATTCACACATCGTTATAATTTTTTGTTTCTTATCACCAATTCGGTGACTAAGATCCATTTTATAAAAATTTACCGTTTCTTATCAACAAAAAAGTATATTTTTTCATAAAATTTTCAACAACATCCTTGCATTTTATCTTGGAAGTATTTTATAAATATACTAATACAAATTAATGTTGGAGACTTTTATTTAGAGAATAAATTGAAAAAACTTATATTTTCCCTATTCCTTAATACGTATATATAATTCTATTTAAACAAATAAAAGGGGGCTGAGAGCATTAAAATATTATTTAACAACTGAAGACAAACCTGTAGGCTAAGGTCAAGTACTAATTGACTATTATATGCAGTCGTATAATGTAAGCGCATCGCTTTTGTAACACCGTGTTGCCATTCGTTAACTATATGTGTGCTGCATGAAAATTGAGAAGATATTTTTTTTGTTAAAAAGATAAATAGGAATGTAATAATTTTCCTATAGTTTACATGTTAGAGATTTACGATACAAATCAACTAAGTAACTGGAATTGCGTTCAATATAACTGAGTATGACCATCAATTGGTTCTATTAAGCTGCCATATCAACATATGAATAGGTAATATGCATTCAGCTAAGTAATGGTGACACAGCTAAGTAAAATGAATGATCGGAAAGTAAGGAAAGTAAACAATGACACACTTAACACAACAAATTTACGTGGTTCAGCTAATGTTTACGTTCACGAGGTATTCAGTTGATGATTTTATTAATATTTTGGGAGATCACAACCAGAAAGACTTAGAAATGTTGTAAGGATATTCAAATGATTTTTCTTTCTCTCTTTAGTTTAGACATGATAATTTTTTGACCTTTATTTTTAAGAATGAGTTGGGTATTTGTAGACTTCCCATTTGGTGGTACGCTTGCATAACTTGACCTCCTATGGGGATTCACTTGCATAACAATTTAGAGACTATCATGCCTTGATCAATTCATGTGGCTCCACGTCCCCCTATCTTCTGTTTGTTGCATTTAACGGTGAGTAGATGGCCATGCCATGCACCTGACATGTCTGCCAGAGGATATGTGTTGCCTATACCAGCTACTCCGTCTTAGACCGGCCACATCTCTTCTTCGAAATGAAATAAAGTGGAGCAGAGACAATATTGTGTTAGGCGGCTATCATGTTCTTCTCAGTTATAACTTAACGCTTGGTCATATTGATCTAGGAAGTTGTCATGTGCGCATCAGATTATTATTTGCACTCATAATGAATTTTATATCTTTGTTTAGTTATCTCAGAGGGGTTCCCAATGAACCCCTTTGATTCATGGCTATTTTGATACGCCACCATTAACAACCTTGAGATTGAAAGTTTCTATCGAGATCGAATTCATGAATAAATTGAAGGGAAATTGGGAATATGTCCCGGATTCATTAATTTGTCTGGAGATTTATCCCATAACGAAAAATATTAAGGAATCCGTCCCGGAGAGAGAAAAAATGTTAAATGGTTAATATCTGAATGTATGAGTTTACACGTATGCCTAATTTTATATCTCTACCCTTAACTAGATCCTATGATCAGATACAAAATGTAGAGGCACGTGTTAGATCTTACGGTCAGATAACATGTATAGAGACACATGTTAAGATGAAACACGTTTCTAAGAAACGTGTTTATGGTGCACGTAGTTATCTTCTCTAAAAACGTTTCTCATTGTGTTCTTTTTTTTTCTCTCGATGTCCTACGCATGGTAACCCCACACTGCCGGATAACCGCAGCGGTGCCCGTTGAAAACCCCACACTGCCGGATAACCGCAGTGGCTAAGTGGGGACAATATCGGTGGAAGGTCGGGTCATTACAGAAGTTAAGACAAAACAATATTATATAAATCTTTCTCACATGTGCACAAGATTGTATACAACCCTTATAAGTGGTGTATAGTTTGTACACAGACTTTTCCCAGTTGGAAGTTAAAACAAAAATGATGATGTACAAGGTTGTGTTCCGTGAACTTACAGTTAATGTGCATAGTCAAAGAATTTTTGGATTTTTTTTTCTCTGGTCCTGCTTCCATCAACTTATAGATTTCGGATTCACGGATTTTACCCAAAATATTATTAGGACAATAAGTACTTGTTTTTATATTTTGTCTTTCTACCACTAACCCCTCATCTTCTAACTTTTCTACGTCAATTTTCTCTTTACTTTTGCCTCTAGTTTTAGGTTAATCAGTGGTAAAGTTGGGATCCAACTTCGTTTTTGAGACTCTCTTTCCAATAGGTGTTTTAGACAATTTTCCAGCTGCTTTCGTCTTTAATTTTCTTCTTCATTCATTTTCTTTTTTGATTTCTTCTGAGATACATCTTTTTGTCTGCTGAAAAATTTACTATGATTCTGGTAGATAAACTGCAATGCTTCTTCTATGATCTTAGAATGAACGTATTTATTAGACAATGAAGTTTGAGACGACGATTTTTCTTGGTTTTCTTCTTGAACCTCTTCTTGACTCAATCCCAATAAACATCTTGGACATTCAACGATTAAATTTGACACCATTTGCTTCACTTTAGGTGGTATTATACCACCACCAACATCAACCTTATTGCATACATCATATGACAAGTAGTTCAATATTTTATCAATTTCCTCCTTTAACCTTTCAGATTCCTTCACTCCCTTATCAAAATTAGTAGTTGCAACATCAAAGGAAGTAGGACCAGCATCCAAGATAGCAGCAGCAGCACTATCCAAGGTAACAGCTTCCAAGATAGCAGCAGCACCATTCAAGGTAGAAGTAGTAGCATTAACCGAGTCTTTAGCATGCAAGATTTCAGCATTCAAGCTAGCAATAAGAGCATCCATGGTATCAATAACCAATTTCTTATCTTGTTATAGTTGTTTCTCTTCATCTTTCTCCTTGTATTGTTCTTGTTGTTTGTCTTCTTTTTTCTTCTCTTCTTCATTAATTATCATGGTTGCATCATGTTCTTCTATATCTCCAGGACTTTCATTTATCTTAAATAAAGAATTACTAGGAATAGAGCAAGTGAACCTAGAACAACTATGTACTTAAAAATTGATTCCATGACGTAGTACAGTGATCAATTAAGTATTCAACTAGTTAGGGTGTCAGACCTGATGAACATTTCCATAACAACGCAATTCTTTGTCTCTTTAACTTTAAAGTAAGGCAGCCTGTCTAGATTCCTACCTCAGAAAAACACTTAAACTACATGTTTTACTCATGTGCTAAAATGACAGTCTAACACTATAATAAAAACAAATATTGCAGTGGATTGCAAACACTTAACCTAATTAATTAATCGTTTATAAAAGTTTTAAACTAACCTAATTAATTAATCGTCTATGAAACTTTACAACAGAAAAGTTTAAACTTATTAATTGTTTCTGAACCTTAATGACATTGTAAGAACCAGGGCAAACTCAAAAGAAAACCCCATTAAAGCTAATAGAAAATCAAACCCATTATGAATCTATTCAGTAAGAATCAGGGCAAACTTAAAAATAAGAGATACCCATAATGATTAAATATGTTTTAATTTTTATGAAAACAAATTGATTCCATAACAAGCAAGGCAAATGTAAAAATAGGCTCTGATACCAAATGTTAAAAACCTAATATGTATATTCTATCACAATATGAACATACATAATTAGAAGCGGAAGCAAAAGAAAGGGATTATAAATACCTCCAACCATTGATCTTGAATCCTTGAGTTTGCCCTAATTTTGGTTGCTATGAACTTCGGTGCCAAACCCTCTTTCTCAATTGTAGATGGTGTATGCAGGATATGAGAATGAATTTGGTGACCTTTCTGTTCTGTTTTCTATCTTTCTGAAAAACTAACCCTAGCCATCATAGGGCAGTTACCGATAGATATATAGAGATGGGTTTTCTGAAGGTGGGAGAGAGTAGTGGGGCTAATGGATCACATATGTCTTTTTCCCCTTTATTTTAGCCCAATGAGAAAAAGTCTAACATTCTCCCACTTGATCCATTTCACGAAAGACTCCATATACGAATCATGGCGATTAATTCTCTTTAGAGCAAGAATTGTTCTTCCATGTATCATAATATACTTAGTCTTTCACCACTCATACTTAACTTAATGAATAAACCATATGTTTACTCTAGGTCAAGCTGTAATGATATTTCTCAACAAAATAACTGAAGTAAGTACGTACATAAATTCCAAATGAGAAATAATCCAACTAAAATAAAAGATTTAGAAAACCATAAAGAATGTACTACATTATAGGACCAAGTCCCATCCTTACTACATGATCCTTGAATCCTTTAATATGCATGCCTTTAGTCAAGGGATCAGCTATCATCAATTCAGTGCTAATGTGTTCAATGATCACTTTCTTTTCCTGCACACGTTCTTTTATGGCTAGATACTTTATGTCGATGTGTTTACTTCAACTTCCACTCTTATTATTCTTAGCCATAAAAACAGCAGCTGAATTGTCACAGTACATTCTTATTGGTCGGCTAATAGAGTCAACAACTCTTAGCCCAGAAATGAAGCCTTTCAGCCATACACCATGTGAGGTAGCCTCAAAACAAGAAATGAACTCAGCCTCCATTGTAGAAGTGGCCGTCAAGGTCTGCTTGGCACTCCTCCAGGATATTGACCCATCAGCTAGCATGAACACGTATCCTGATGTGGATTTGTGCGAATCATTGCAGCCTCCAAAGTCAGAATCGGAGTACCCTACCACTTCAAGACTGTTTGTCCGTCTATACATAAGCATGTAATCCTTAGTACCTTTAAGGTATCTTAACACTTTCTTCGCAGCCTTCCAGTGATCGATTCCTGGATTACTCTGATATCTTCCTAATACTCCAACGGCATATGAAATGTCGGGTCTGGTACAGACCTGAGCATACATAATGCTACCAACAGCTGAAGCATATGGAACGTTTTTCATTCGCTCCCTTTCAATGTCATTCATGGGGCATTGGTCCAAACTGAACCGATCGCCTTTTACAATGGGTGCTATACTTGGTGAAAAATCTTTCATACCAAATCTTTCTAAGACTTTGTTGATATAGGATTCTTGAGACAAACCTAAAATGCCTCGAGATCTATCTCTATGGATCTTTATGCCAATGACATAAGACGCCTCACCCATATCTTTCATATCAAAGTTACTTGAAAGAAATTGTTTCACCTCATACAGTAATCCTTTATCATTGGTTGCGAGCAAAATATCATCCACATACAACACAAGGAAACATATCTTGCTCCCACTGACCTTAAGGTATATACATTGATCCATAGCATTTTCTTCGAATCCAAATGAAGTAATGACTTTATGAAATTTCATATACCATTGTCAAGAAGCTTGTTTCAACCCGTATATGGATTTATTAAGCTTACAAACCAAATGCTCACGATCTTTAGAGGCGAATCCTTCAGGTTGTTTCATATAAACCTCTTCCTCTAAATCACCATTGAGAAATGCCGTTTTCACATCCATCTGATGTAGCTCTAAATCAAAATGAGCTACTAATGCCATCACCACTCGGAAAGAATCTTTCTTTGATACATGAGAAAACGTCTCTGTGTAATCGATTACTTCCCTTTGAGTGAACCCTTTGGCAACGAGTCTAGCCTTATGTCTCTCGATGTTGCCATGCGAGTCTTTCTTTGTTTTAAAGACCCACTTGCATCCAATGGCTTCTACACCATTGGGCAACTCTGCGAGATCCCAAACTCTGTTAGATGCCATAGAGTCCATCTCATCATTCATGCCATTCATCCATAAGTCTGAATCTTTAGAATTTATGGCTTGTGTAAATGACATAGGATCATTATCGGCCCCAATGTTACAATCCAAATCTTGCAGATACACTAAATAGTCACTAGAAATAGTTGATTTTCTTGCTCTATTAGATCCCCTCAATAGAACTTGTTCATCCTCACGATGAACAGTTTGTTCCTCATTACCATCATGATCTATTAGATTGTTGTCAACTTATGGAACCTCAATGGTTGGTTGTATAACACGCAATTTATCCTGAGGTGCGTGAATAACAATCAACTTATCACTTGAAAGAGTAGGTGGAAGTTGATCAATATCATTTTCAGAAACAATATCCTGAAATTGATCACTCCCACTAATCAAGTCATTCTCAAGAAATTTAGCATTTCTTGATTCCACAATTCTAGTGCTATGAGACGGACAATAGAATCTATAACCCTTAGACCTTTCAGCATATCCAATGAAATGCCCACTAATAGTCCTTGGGTCTAGCTTCTTCTCTTGTGGGTTGTACACTCTCACTTCAGACGGGCATCCCCAAATGCGTACATGTTGCAAACTCGGTTTCCATCCTTTGAATAACTCAAAAGGCGTCTTTGAGACGGCCTTGGTAGGAACCCGGTTTAATATGTACGCTGCCGTCTTAAGAGCTTCTACCCATAAAAATGATGGAAGTTTAACATTACTTCTCATACTTCTCACCATATCCATTAAAGTTCGATTTCTTCTTTCTGCTACACCATTCTGGTCTGGAGAACCAGGCATAGTGTATTGGGCAACAATCCCATGCTCTTGAAGAAATTTTGCAAATGGACCTGGTGCTTGTCCGTTCTCGGTGTATCTACCATAGTACTCTCCACCTCTATCTGATCTCACAATCTTAATGTGCTTACCACATTGTTTCTCTACTTCAACCTTAAACAATTTAAAGGCATCCAGAGCTTCGTCTTTGGAACGAAGTAAGTAAAGATACATATATCGTGAATAATCATCTATGAAGGTGATAAAGTATTTCGGATCATTTGCGTTCATGTCTGGACAACAAATGTCTGTGTGTATGATCTCTAATAGGTTCGAACTTCTCTTGGCACCAATTTTGTGTTTGTTAGTTTGCTTTCCCTTAATGCAACCAACACAAGTATCAAAATCAGTAAAGTCTAAAGTACTAAGTACCCCATCCTTTACCTCTTAACTCTCTAAATGGAGATATGTCCCAATCTCCGGTGCCACAAAATTGAGGAGTCCTCATTCACAATACATCTTTTTAACCCAGAATTAACATGCATAGAACTTTCAGTGATATCATTTTGCAAATAAAGACGATATAAACCATCAGGCAAAATACCATAACCAATAACTTCAGAATTTCTGAGAATACTAAAGCCAGAATTCAAAAAGTTAAAGGAAATTCCTAAAGGTACAAGTCTTGAAACTGAAATCAAGTTTCTAGTGAAACCTGGTACATAAAATGTCTTTTCTAAATGCAAAGTAAAACCACTACTTAAAATTAAACTGCATGTCCCAACAGCTTCCACATGTGAACTCATCTTACTGCCTGAATAGATGTAGTGTTCACTTCCCATTGGTTTCCTTAGGTTTGTCATACCCTCCAAGGTATTCGAAACATGGATTGTAGTACCAGAATCAATCCACCATGTATTATGATTAATATTAACCATATTAGATTCATAAACAAACGCTAGAAAATTATCACCCTTTAATTCAGGAATGTCATAAATGACATCAGAAATATTTCCAGTTAAAATTGCTGCAAAGAAAAATATATACATGCTTATAAATAAAAATTTGAGCCTTAAACTTAATCATGATTTACCAATGCAAGTCATGTATAAAAAAATATGAATCTAGTGACATAAAACTTGCCTGTGGGCTAAAGTCCTACTCAAATTAGATTCATAAACTACATGATGAAACTATTAAACCATATTCATTCCTTAATTCCTGTGGGTAGATTAAGGAACATAATTTAATATTTCACCCCAATTAATCATACAAATATAATAAAATTTCCATTGGGCATATTTCATCATATTACGTATGATTAATTACAAATTTATGTCTAGTTTCCACATGTGATTTCTTAAGAAAATTTTAAATAACTAGAGATGCTGTGGCTACTCTCTAATTACTAAAATTATTAAATCACTTGACATAATCTTTGTTTATGTACAATCTTAATGGTCATAATATATATATAAAACTAATTATTTATAACCATTGCACATGTCAACAAATAATAATACAACAAATATTTTAGAACAAAATTAATATGATTAAACATATTATAGTGACTGAAAAAACAAACTAGAAGGTCACATTCACAACGTTCATTTTAATTTGAGGTCTGAATTTATTCATTTCGTATACTTAACGTTCCGTACTAGAATTCGCGGAATGAATTCGACCAAGGTGTCACCAATTGCATATAACCACAGGAGGAACTCTGTTGTATGCTTCATAATGGTTTTTCAAACATAGTTGCAGTAACAACATTGCTGGTGGAAAGACGTTGTCACTGGCATGCACCCACAACTTGACACAAAACAAGAATCTAAAAAATAGCAATATTGTCACAAGGCCTTTAAGCTCCCTGTCCTCCAGGCACATGTTTGATTATCGAGTACCCGCAATCCAGATAATCGAATCACTAGGAATAGAGCAAGTGAACCTAGAACAACTATGTACTTAAAAATTGATTCCATGACGGAGTACAATGATCAATTAAGTATTTAACTAGTTAGGGTGTCAGACCTGATAAACATTTCCATAACAACGCAATTCTTTGTCTCTTTAACTTCAAAGTAAGGCAGCCTGTCTAGATTCCTACCTCAGAAAAAAACTTAAACTACATGTTTTACTCATGTGCTAAAATGACAGTCTAACACTATAATAAAAACAAATATTGCAGTGGATTGCAAACACTTAACCTAATTAATTAATCGTTTATAAAAATTTTAAACTAACCTAATTAATTAATCGTCTATGAAACTTTACAACAGAAAAGTTTAAACTTATTAATTGTTTCTGAACCTTAATGACATTGTAAGAACCAGGGCAAACACAAAAGAAAACCCCATTAAAGCTAATAGAAAATCAAACCCATTATGAATCTATTCAGTAAGAATCAGGGCAAACTTAAAAATAAGAGATACCCATAATGATTAAATATGTTTTAATTTTTATGAAAACAAATTGATTCCATAACAAGCAAGGCAAATGTAAAAACAGGCTCTGATACCAAATGTTAAAAACCTAATATGTATATTCTATCACAATATGAACATACATAATTAGAAGCGTAAGCAAAAGAAAGGGATTATAAATAACTCCAGCCATTGATCTTGAATCCTTGAGTGTGCCCTAATTTTGGTTGCTATGAACTTCGGTGCCAAACCCTCTTTCTCAATTGTAGATGGTGTATGCAGGATATGAGAATGAATTTGGTGACCTTTCTGTTCTGTTTTCTATCTTTCTGAAAAACTAACCCTAGCCATCATAGGGCAGTTACCGATAGATATATAGAGATGGGTTTTTTGAAAGTGGGAGAGAGTAGTGGGGCTAATGGGGCTAATGGATCACATATGTCTTTTTCCCCTTTATTTTAGCCCAATGAAAAAAAGTCTAACATTCTATTGAGATCGAATTCATGGCTAAATTGAAGGGAAATTGGGAATATGTCCCGGATTCATTAATCTGTCTGGGGATTTATCCCATAACGGAAAATATTAAGGAATCCGTCCCGGAGAGAGAAAAAATGTTAAATGGTTAATATCTGTATGTATGGGTTTACACGTATGCCTAATTTTATATCTCTACCCTTAACTAGATCCTATGATCAGATACAAAATGTAGAGACACGTGTTAGATCTTACGGTCAGATAACATGTATAGAGACACATGTTAAGATGAAACACGTTTCTAAGAAACGTGTTTACGGTGCACGTAGTTATCTTCTCTAAAGACGTTTCTCATTGTGTTCTTTTTTTTTCTCTCGATGTCCTACGCATGGTAATCTTCTTCTTCTTCTTTTCTGCTACCAGGCTCTGATTGAATATATTCTAAGTGCTGTCACGGCTAGCCATGAGTCTGTAGAGAAGTGGCTCAAATTTTTAGTTGTTATATTTATCGTTGATGGGTTTAAACAGAGAAGAAAGGAACAACGAGAAAAGAGGAGTTTGGTGAGTGTTGAAAAGATTTCGAAGTTCAGGCATATTAGGAAAGATGGATCTGTGGATAGTAAGAAGAAAATAAGAGAGCAGAGAATGAAGAATGCAGTTATGTTTATTGGTTTGAGTTGAGTTCACTTCCGAGAGATACAATTGGATAGATTTCTTTAGTCTCCGAGAAGAGGTGGAACTGTGGGGACGAAAATTGGGTAAGATGTGAGTTTGTTCGTTTGGGTGGCAATGGAATTGGCTTTCTCTGTCAAGGATTGTGATGGGAACAATGAAAGTACTGAGTAATTTGGATAATAACTTCAACAAGGAAAAACAGAGAGGATGAGATGGAGAATGGGGTCGTTTTGTCCGTTAAGCTGATGGAGGTGGAGAATGATTTTCTGTCATGCGGTTTGGACGTGAAAGATGAAGTTCGTGAGTCTTTGCTGTTTTGGAAGCTGTTGAGAGAAAGATATAGGTAAAGCACAGAAGAAGGATATCATGAAAAAGAATTAGATGGGTAGAAGATTGGGTTCATCTGATTGATGAGAGATAGGTCTTAAATGTTGCTTTCACTGAAACAAATCATGGAAGAAGAACAATTTTTACCGTCGTTGCTATAAGGGTTTGTGGTTTGTATGTGCTAGAATGATGGGTTATCATTGAATGTTATATTCTTGCAGGGAAGGAGATGAGATGATGTCGGAAAGAACAAACAATTCTCGCATGAATCCACCCCAGAAAAGCCCACGAAATGTTTGATGTAATTCCTCAACGAACTACTGTGTGGGTTTATGGACAATGTGCCTGTTTGTTAGTAAGGAACTAGCTAACGGTAAAAGTGTAAAATTGGGCACACGTGTAAATCCACATATGCGGATATTAACCATTTAATATTTTTTTCTTTCTCCGAGAAAGATTTTTTAAAATTTTCAGTTATGGGATAGATCTTAATACAAATTTGTGAGTCCGAGACATATTTTCGATTTTCCCATTTTGAGTCGCCACCACTAACAACCGTGATGAAAAAGGAAATCCAGTTCATGGTTGTTTTGAACTTTCATGATGCAACTTAATTAGTAGAAATTGTAATGAGGCTCCAACCTAGCGACCATTGCACTACTTTTGTGGAATAAGACGGACTTGAGGTCTCTTTTTAGTGCTTTAAACCATCTTTCAGGTAATTCTGAAGAAATAGATGGGGTGGATTCTGTTTGGTTGGCTTTAGACTAGCCTAATTTTAACTTTTAATAGTTTTTTTGTCTATAAATAAAAAATTATTGAATACTTATATCAAAATTTAATAATTACTAGATAATCCTATATTAGAGACCCGTTTGACCTCTAATTCTTTCCCAAAACCCGGTTTAACCATTAATCCAAAAACAAGTTTTTGGATTAGTTTTCTTACTCACGCGTCCAATTCACGTGATAACAATGAAAAACAGAATTTCAATATCCCATAAATACCCCTTTCTTATCTACCATAACAGAGAAAATCAAATTTTCGTTTCAAAACAATTTTGAAATTCGTTTTTCTCTCTCTGCTTTTATTTTTTGGTAGCTCGGATCTGTTTTTCTCTCTACTGGTGCTGGTGCTCTAGGAATTTAAATATTATTTTGAAGATCATTGATTACTGCTGCTGATGGGGATTGATGAATAAAAACCAGAGAAACTACTTAAATCAACTCAATCTTTCTAAAATTTCAGATCCGTTTTTCTTCTCTGCTACTGTTTTTAGGGTTTTGTTTGAAAATCGTTTTAGTGCTCTATAATCACCTTCATCTCCATCCAATCCAGGTATGTTCTATAATAAGGATGGTAAAGAACTGAAGCAAGCGAAGAAGAAGATTCACGAATAGATCCATGAAGAAGAATAAGAAGATATAAATTCATTAATTTTGGGTTTTGATTTATATTTTTTAATCTTGTTTTTCATCTGGATTTGATGCTCAATATTGAAAGACGAGGGTTGTCTCTTAAAGTGACATGGTTTAATCGATATGATGTTATTTTTATTTGGTTTACTTCTATTTTTTTCAAATCATGGTTTAATATGTACTTTTCATTCAGTACATATTGATATGTACTGTTAGATCATTTATTTTTTCCTTCGGTGCAGATTTTCCTTCAGTACATATCAATATATACATTTGGATCAATATGTACTGTGAGATCATATATTTTTTCCTTCAATACCCTTTTTTTTCAGTATATACCAATATGTACCGTGGGATCATACACATTTTCCTTCAATACCTATTTTCCTTCAGTACATATGAACATGTACTATGGGATCATACACTTTTTCCTTCAGTACATACCAATATGTATTGTGGGATCATACACATTTTCCTTCAGTATATATTAATATGTACTGGTGGATCATACACATTTTCCTTCAATACATATTTTCCTTCCGTACATATCAATATGTATTGTTGGATCAATATGTACCGTGGGATCATACACTTTTCCCTTTGGTGCATATAAATATGTATTGAAGGATCAATATGTACTAAATGATCAATATGTAGTGTTCTTGGCGACTAATAGAGATTTCTTCTTCCTTTGTTTTTCTACTACGTCTTTTCTTCTTCTCTTTTGTTGGTAGTGCATGAATACTATTTTCTTCTTCTACTACTTCTTCTCTTATTACTCTTTTAATCTTTTTTGGGTTTTTTTATGATTTTGATTTCGTTTTTATTTGACGATTTTGTTTTGTTCTTTTGTTTGATGATTTAAAGAGAGAATCAGATCTGATAAATGATTATGTTTTGGTTTTGATTTTAAGAAGAAAGAATTAGAAAGAATTAATGGCGGACGTGTACTACGTGGTTCACATGTGAGTTATGAACAATACACATGATGGACAAAATCGTAATTGGGAGTTTTCAAATGGTTTTTGAACCTATAGTTAAAGTGGGTTTCCCGGATGGACTAATGGTTAATACGGTCCAGGTTTTTTGGACTAGTTAACAAATTTCCCTATCAAAATAGTCAAATTAACTTGGCCTAGCCATCTATTAATATCTTTAACAAAAGCAAGTAACCATCTGCTGGATGAGATGTAAAGGGTTTATATATATGTTTGCAAGTGCCTAAGAATAGATGGTTAGTTTACGCTTTAGGGGCTACACCAAGGTGGAGCTAGCGTGTAGCATGGTGGGCAATCGCCACCCAGCTTATTAGCCAGCTTCCAAACCTATTTTATACTCTTTCCATCATATTTTAGATGAAGGGAAAGGATTTGTTTTAAGTACCAAATTAGATAAAGATTTTTATATTTTTATCGAATTTTTTTTATTTGTTTCTGTATTGAAATCATACATTGGAAACAAGGAACAAAAAACTAAAAGATATAAATATTTAAAAATTTAATATTAAGTGGTATATTTGAAAAAAAAAGTTAAAAAATTTCTTAATTTATGTGAAAATACCTTCTCTTCATCTAAATAGGGACGGAGAGAGTAATCATTTTTAAATTTTAGCCTTTTAGTATTTTGGTTGCCCTCTTTTGCCTACCCACCCTATAATCGTAGCTCTGCTATTTGGCTATACCTAATTGATGAAGCTTCTAATTATCTGAGGGTTGCTCAGTTAAAGGTTGATTATTATTTTTTTTGGACTAGGATTTATCACGCAGTTAAAAGTAGGGTTGTTCATGGCCGGTTTCGGTTCGTTTTGTGCCAAACCAAACCGAAACCGGCATAGTCGGTTTTCCAATTATTTTTCCATAACAATTCTATTTACCGCCGGTTCGGTTTTACTCGGTTTTCTCTCGGTTTCGGTTTTTTCCATCCGGTTCCGTTTAACCGGTTGATTTTGTCAGTTTCGTGAAACTGACAGTGCAAAATTCAAAAAAAATAATAAAAATAAAAAATTCATTCTTCGTTAAACCATCCAAATGATTAAGCAATCCAAATAAATAAAACGCCAGCAATCTTAAAACACAAACACATCCAAAAAATCCATTCTTAAAGACAAAATACAACATTTCTTCTTCATGAAATTGCTGCTGGATGCTGCTGCCTGCTGTTGAAATTATCTTAAGCCCAACTTGTATAGGGGATGAAATTATTTTGCTTTGTTTCCTTCAAATTTGTATATAGGGGCTCCAACGCCATCAGCGGTGAGATTTCGATGCTCAAACATGCGAACAGAGTTATCAGCCGACCTGATTAATAAAACAAAATATTTTAAAATTCATCATCATTGCCTCTTATATATGGCTATGAGAATATTATATTTAAAGAATGTCAGTCAAGCTTCCCTAGAATAGGACATATGAGAAAGATCTGGTGGGGTTTGCAGGAGTCCCATCCCTACCAACTACTTCAAGAGTTACCGTACATCATATTCCGATATAAGTTGATCATAACATATTTTTTTGCAAGATGAGGCAGGTAGGTCAAATACATACCGGTCAAAATAAGGTTTTCATCATGGCGACAGTGCAGATCAGCATTGTGAGCCTTTTCAACCTGTTGACTCAAAAACAAATAAAAATACCCAGATCATGAGATTGATAAACAAAACTCCACTCCTAGAGCACAAAAATCAAGAACAGACAAGTGATCTTGCTAATTGCTGATGCTAATGCAAGTGAAACTAATAGACATGGGTTGCTTAACTATATCAGGCGAAGAAATGTACAACAATGGAAGAGAGGAAGAGAAACGGAAAAGGTTAACATGAAAGAAGTACATAATTGACCTTGACAGTTGGACTTGTGCCGGTACGAGCATCCCAAAGAATAAGGCATGAATCATCACCCACACTGCAAAACCCTTGAGTACTACAGTACAATTAAAAGAAAAAGTCATAGAAAAAGTTCGCGATTGTATAAAGAGCTAATAACTATGCCAACCGTTAAACAACATATCCAAGTATAACAGTCAATCACCTTGATGGACAAAACTGCACATCTTCAACAGTGTCGTTATGCCCTTGGTAGATACCACGTGGTCCAATACAAGGGCTCTCAGAAGCTTTTTCACCAGCAACTTTAGAGGGTGCTTTAGACCCTGGAGATTTTGCAGATCCTTTCTCTACTGCAGCAACAGATATATGATCCTGAATACTCCACAAGACCACTGACTTGTCTTCGCCTGGCATTATATAAATGTAAAATTAGAAGGATATAAATGAAAATTGATATCAAATTCCTAATAAGTAAATCAGCTCCAGGTGACCTCAATACAAACTATGAACCTTTGAAGTTTGAACTTCCAAGAAATAATTAACTATCTACAATTCTAATACATTATGATGTTTCAGGAATATTCTACCACATCTCCTGATCCAACATCCAGATTTTAAAACAACTGAAATAATCAATAGAAAAAAAACTCTGCATCCTCAAGGGAAGTTACAGAACACAAAACTCATTATTGGAACACTTTACAGCATACTTCTAAAAATGTCATGAGCCGAAAGATACGACACTATCATGCCTCCATCAGTCAAGGTTTCAGAAGACCGTTCAATAAAAAGAATTAGATTTCAGAAGCATCATCTACAAAGATATTAAAAAGGCACAGACTTGAAATATCTAACCTCCAGATAATACAAGGGCTCAGTTGGGCACATATCAAGTGCAAATTCCACATTATCTTGATGCCCAGTTAGTATCTGCAAGATGATGAACTTTGATGTTACATACAGTTTACAGTTACATGCTCCAAAAAACAATTGACGATAACAAGAAAGTAGTAAGTGGCAAAAACCAACAAAATTCACTGACATCTTAGTGATGTTTGAAATCCTAACACAAAATATACATCTCGCCTTCTTAAAACTAAAACACTATCAAAGATTAAGATAATCATTAAAAAGAAGTCGAGCTTACCAAATCTGGCTATGATTCATCATATGTAAAATTACAGTCTTGATATATGTTAAATCCAGATCTGCAAATAAAACAATTACAGTATAAAATTATATGTAGAAGCAACAGAAAATATGAGAACTATTTTTCTGATCACAGTAAGGATATCTTCATGGAACTAAAAAGAAAGAAAGCCAATAGATCTGTGATACATCATACCTGATTAGTGATTGCTGATTCACTGATTGGTTCCTGGTGATGGTGTTTTGCAAGAGAAATCTGAAATGCAAGATGAAATCAACAAGTTGAAGAAATCTGTGGATCTTCTTAATGAAGATATTGTTCGTGGAAGAGAAGTTGCTTCTGAAATGGAGCATGATTCGGAGGAAATCTGTTTCTGAAATGGAGAAGTTGCTTCTGAAATGCAGAAATTTGAAACCCTTCGTGTTGATTCAGAAGAAACTCAGCGAGGTAGAAATGGAGAATGAAAAGATGGTGGAGGCGGAGGCGGAGGAAGTCTGTTGCTGAAAAATGAAAGAGGATTAGGAGTTTAGGATTTAGGGTATGACATTGACTTTATATATCAAGGGTAATGAAGCGTTTAGATTAGATCTATCAAAATCTAGATCAACGGTCCTAACTAGTCGGTTTTCTATGGCATAACGGTTCGGTTTTTAGCTAAACCAAAAACGAAACCGTGACTACCGGTTTCCATACTTTTTTTTCATAACCGTTCCGTTAACATACGGTTCGGTACGGTTTTTCCCTATTCGGTTCGGTTTTGCCGGGTTTCTGTAGAAACCCGTTACCATGTACAGCCCTAGTTAAAAGGCTAGTTTGCTCTTTTTATGTAATTAAAATAATTTTTTTAAAAACTAAGGTTGTTTGAGAAAGAACATGGCTCCTGTGATGTTTGGAGGGGATTTCAAAAGAAGAAAAAAAAACTTTGAGGTTTGAAGGACTTTATAATAAAAACCTCAACAAGTTTCCTTTTTTACTTTTTAGACGGAAGTTACTCTTAAAAAGATCAGTGGGCTTGGAATCCAAAATTTGGGACTCACGAAGATGGCTCTTGTTGGGGATACTCAACTAGGATGCCATGGAGTTGATAGTAGTGTTTTGTGCTTTCTTACTCCAGGAAATAACCGACTGCCTCACTTTTTTTTCTGGCTGATTATGAAGTGGCTGAATTCACTGAAGGATTCACGAAAATGTACTTGTGAGATAGCTGATAAGTCAAAGTAATAATGCTGGTCTGGTGATGATGGTGCGAAAATTTGAAATGGTACAATATATTGTGCAAACTCAATAACTCCGTGTGTCGTTTATTGGCCCATCCAAAAGAATTTATTTGGTCCTTTCTTAGGCTTACCAAAGTAGAAGTGTTTCATCGTGGTTTTACAAAGAAGATATTGTTGCATCTTATTCTCATCATTTTCAATTTGGTCTTACTTTGGAAAAACTAAACTTTGATTTCGGTTTTATAGTAGTTGAATGAGTTCTCATTTTGGTAAAGTAATATACATAGCATGCACGTAATACTATTTCTATTTTAAAAAAAGTGATATTTTTATTTTTATTTTTTTTATTTATAAATAGACCAAGTTGAAAAAATTAAAATATCTTTATATTATATTGTTGCATAATACATGGGGCAAAAGTAAATCTAACTATGGATACAACACGTGTACGAGCGAAATCAGTTTTGACATACCGACTTTTCAAATAATTTTTGGATAGTTCAACAACCTTATGCAATTTGACATTTTCTGTATAAAAAGTCCAAGTTCATACACATTTATGGTATTTCTTGCGATTGATCCAGACATACTTACTAGTCCTTGCACTTTCTTTACTAAAATGATCATGTTGTTGCCCCAAGATTCTCATTCTAGTTAACACCAATAATTTTTTGATAGTTCAATAATAAACTCGTAGACTGTAGACTCAAATCTGGTAGTCCTGGAATCATCTGCAAGATTGACTTAGAGAAGACATTTGATAGAGTAAATTGGAATTATTTGGAGTTTGTTATGTAAAAGATGGAATTTAGTCAAAAATGGTGCAAATGGGTGAAATTTTGTTACTCCACTGCTACTTTCTCAGTTTTGATAAATGGTTTTGCTTTTGGTTTCTTTAGTAGTTCAAGGGGTGTGATACAAGGTTGTCCAATTTCTTCTTTACTCTTCAATATAACAGGGTTTTTCAAAATACATTGACAGAGCTGCTAATCTTAATCTCCTTCGTGGTTTTTCAGTGGTTGAAAATGGGATGGTGGTTAATCACTTGCATTATGCTAATCACATTATCTTTTTTATTGATAACAAGAAAGAAGAGCCCATTAACTTGTTCTATATCCTTCATTGCTTTGAGTATATTGAAGGTCTAAAAGTGAATACTACCAAAATCAGACTCATTGCTATTGGCAATGTTGGGAAATAAAAATATTTTGTTACTAAAATTAATTTTGTTACTATAATTAGCTTGATGGGTGCTAGGATCACTAGTCCAAACTTGGGTGGAATTATAGCCATCCATTTTCACTTCTTAGTGAATGAGAAACCTTTGGTTATCCCACATTGGGCAAACCAAGGAGGAAGTTCATGCGTATTACCACATATGTTCTATATAAGGAAAAGAACTAGTGGATTGGATATGGACTTGGGAAATGGACTAGTGGGCAAATGCATACATGTACGGTGCTTCGCACCGAAGCACCGCAGGCCACGGGCTTGCGGGCTTGCGGAGCTTGCGTGTGCTTTTGCGTGTGTTTTTGGCGTGAGCCTTGGCGTGAGCCTTGGCGCGAGCCTTGGTGCGAGCCTTGGTGCGACCCTTGGTGCGACCCTTGGTGCGAACCTTGGTGCGAACCTTGGTGCGAACCTTGGTGCGACCCTTGGTGCGACCCTTGGTGCGAGCCTTGGTGCGAGCCTTGGTGCGAGCCTTGGTGTGAGCCTTGGTGTGAGCCTTGGCGTGACCATTGGTGTGACCATTGGCGTGAACCTTGGTGTGAGCCTTGGTGTGACCGTTGGTGTGAGCCTTGGTGTGACCATTGGTGCGAGCCTTGGTGTGACCATTGGTGCGAGCCTTGGTGCGAGCCTTGGCGTGAGCCTTGGTGCGAGTCTTGGCGTGAGCCTTGGTGTGACCATTGGTGCGAGCCTTGGCGTGACCATTGGCGTGTGCCTGGCGCGTGCTTGACGTGTGCACACGTGTACCCATCAATGAGAAAACGTTTCTTTAATTTTAAATTAAATATTTTACCGTTTGAATTAAATGGAAAATAAAATCATAAATAATTTTTTAATTAAAACAATCTTAACGTTTTGTTTTAATGGGGATTTAATATTTGAAATTAAATTTTCACCGTTTTAAAACTCAAAGGTTTACTTCTCCTATAAAAGAACAACATTGCTAAGGTTTTCGTTTACCCCAGTCGCAGCCACTGTCCTGACGACTTTTCCCCTCTTCTTGCTTTGATTTGCGCACTAGAATTTACTTTCTTTCTTTCATCTTCTGTTAAGTTCACAACGGGCCAACGAGCTTTGCTAGCTGGGTTGGTATCAGGTGATTTTATCCTGAATTCAAGTTTGTCACTGAAAGGGTATAGCAACATCTTCCTGAAGGTGTACCTGGCAAATATTGAGTTAAGGGCAGTCTGTTGAACAGGCGACTTCACCTCTCTGTGTTTGAGTGTGTGTGCAGTTTAATTCTAACCCTCCCTTAATCATCTTCAAGTTCTCTGTGTTTGTTTTTCCCTGTTACAGGAAGTATATTATCCAACAGGCAATATCCCTCACATTGATGATTGGGATAAGGAACTGGGTTGTGCTACCGACAAGATTCCTTTTATGTATTTAGGTATGCCTTTAGGGGATAAATCCTCCTCCAAGCAAATTTGGGATCGTGTCATTGCTAGGCTTGATGCTTATCTCTCTATGTGGAGGAAAAGTTCTCTAACTAAAGATGGTAAACTTGTTTTGCTCAGATGCATTCTTACCTCTCTTCCAATGTACTACTTTTCTCTCTTCAAAGCATCTGTTTCTTTCATCAATGTCTTGGAAAAGAAAATAAGAAACTTTCTGTGGGAGCACAAAGCTGGTAACACTACTTCTCATTTGATAAAATGGAATCTTGTTTGTTCTTTTAAAGAAAGAGGTGATTTAGGTGTTTTTAATTTGAAAATAATGAATCTGGCTCTTCTTTCTAAATAGTGTTGGAGATTTGGAGTTGAGAAATCTCATCTCTGGTACAAGATTGTTAAAGAGAAATATGGAGCACAAGACTCTTTCTGGGTTCCTAGTAAGGTGTCATCTCCTTTTGGGGTTTCTTGTTAGAGAACGATTGCTGAAACTAGTCATTTGATATCTACAAGCTCAACTATTTACTTGCATTCAAGGAAACTTACTTCTTTCTGGCATGACAAAATGGACAGGTAACTCTTGTCTAGCTAAAGTTTTCCCTTGCTTTATAAAATTGACAGATTGAAAAATTCTAGTGTGGCTAATCATATAACTGCATATGGTTCATGAAAGTTTGAGTTTAAAAGAATTATATCTGATAGTGAAGTACATCAATCAACTTTTCTTTTTGCTAACATTGGTGATTCTCCTCCTCCTTTAGACATGGTTTCTGATACAAGAAGATGGGTTGTACATCATTCTAGTATTTTCTCAGTCAAGTCACTTTATGCTAGTTTGACTACTCAAGATGTTATTGATAATTTCCCTCACAATTTCATATGGCAATCTGATATCCCTTCCAAGATTAATTTTTTGATGTGGTGTGTTGTTCATGGTAGACTAAATTCTCAAGATATGTTAATACGTAAGAGAATGGACATTTATAGCTCCTGTGTCATATGTGGTGACAATAATGAATCACAGGATCATCTGCTACTGCATTGTAAAGTAGCTTTTAAAGTATGGTCATCTCTCACACCCTGCAAAAAAAGTGGGCTTGGATCTTCCCAGAATCGATGGCTTCTCTGGCTGCTGCATGGCATACGAATGTTTTTTCAGTCCATGGTCAGGTGGTGTGGGATCTTATTCCGGCAGTTGTGGTCTGGATAATAGGAAAGGAAAGAAACTGTAGACTTTTTGAAGAGAAAAACAATTTCAAAAATGATAATGACTTAAGTGAAGATGCAAGAAATTTGATTCTCTCTTGGACTGCTGCTTTCAGCAACAGGCTGCATTTAAATTTTGTTGTCCATAATTGGACCTGGTCTATTTCTAATTGTACTGCTGCTACTGTACTACCTCTGGTAGTTTTTGTATATTCTCCTTATTCTATATATTTCTCTCTTTACATCAAAAAAAAATGGTCATATCTCTGTCTGTTTATTTCTCACTTGTTTGTTCTTAAACTTCTTAAATTATGATTCAGTTACACTTACAAATTCCCTTTGGGGGTTCTCCTAATAATCAAAGAAGAAGTTGGGTGCAGAGCTCTTTGTGCTTCCATTTCTACCATAACACTAATTATCAATAAGTTTGATCCTAACTTGATTGATTCTCATATAATTGGCCAATCCTTTTGTGTGTTACTGCTAGGTGTTTTTTTAATTGCATCTTCTATACTATGAAATAATGGACTTCAATAGGTGGGACATTGTTGCGATTAAAGTAGACCATGAACCGGTGGTTCTTATTTCGTCTTAGTTACTATGATATTATTGTTAATACAAACATAATTTTAACAACAAATTTTGGCATACACATAAGACACGCCATACAACCCTATTAAAAATGTAATTCGAGTAGTAAGTATTGTTTGGGTTTATAACGTGAAAACAATTATATCAAGGGATCCCTCATCCCTTCAGCTTTCACCATAGAGTTTAACGGAAGATTTTTCTTTTTTTCTTTGATTCTCAAAAGTTAATCTATTTGTTTTAAAATTTCGTTTCAAAAAGATAAACTATTTTATTAAACAAGATAACATTTCTAAACTTATCTTTTAATTGATTATTTTTAGTATGAGAAATTTACAAATTTGATAATCATGTTTAGATTCGTTATGTAGGTGTTTTAAAATATTTTCCAGCGATACAAAGTTTACAAATATCCGTGGTATAGTTTGAGAGATATGTTATTAACTTCTAAATTTTATCATTTTATTATCATAAGGATATAATTGGAAAAAAATACCCAAAAATATCTTTCTCTCCTCCTTGCTTTTAGAATTGTGTAAACTTGAAATAGCTTAATTTTTAAGAAACTGAGGGACCTTTGTTTCTCTTATTTACCATCAATAATTTGCATCCCTTCAACATAAACACATACTGAACCGGTGAACCTCCTTTTACTGTTTCCATATAATCCTTTTTAAGCACTAAAGAGATAAAAGTAGAGTTGTCTAGAATCAATCATACCTTACATGCAAAATTCTTTGACAGTTTCCATAATATATCTCTTTAAAAAAACTCCAGCTTTGGGAAAAGAACATGATAGGGAACCCATCATATCTCGGAGCCTTATCATGGTCAATTCCTTAATAACATCAAACATTTCATCTTCAGAAATCATTTTATCTATGGATGCATCTTCAGTTGGACTAATCATATCAAACACAATATATCTAAAGTAGGCCTGGTAATATGTTCTTCGGTGAATAAGTTTTGTAAAAATCAACAATGTGATCGTACAACTTAAACCTGTCAAAATTTAATCCATCATCAAAATAGAGTTGTTTAATTTTGTTATACCTGGTATCCCTCATAAAACAAGAAGTGTTTTTGTCTCCCTCTTGTAACCATAATTATCCATGAAGTTTTTTCCATCAAAGTCACCTTCTCAAATTTATATTTTAACTTCAACTTCTCATCCAATTGCACCTCCAAAACTGTGTTGTCTTTTGCTTCAATGTCTAACTCCTGGATTTCATAAAGAATATTGTGAAGTTTGATGATTGTATGACCAAATGTATTTATGTTCTATTCCTTAAAGTTTTTTTTTCAAAGTTGAAGCTTGAGCCAGAAACACACTACTATAAGAACATGTAAAACAAAAATCCTCAATCATCTCAATGAAACCAGTATCCAAAAACCATATAACCTCAAATCTAAAAGGAATAGGCCACACGAAAGATCAGGAATATCAAGAAATACAAAGGGAGTAATAGCCAAAATGGTTTTTTTTAGTAAAAATGGAGATTAATGAAGAAGAAAACAAATGAGAGTCATAGTCAAAATAAATTTTTACTTTTGGAGGTGGTAATCAGAGAAAACTAGAACTAAAAAATAGATTATTTTTAAAAATAGTAATGGGTGGGAAACAAGGAAAAATGAAGGTGGTAAACATGAAAATCCACATTTTCATTTAAAAAAAAAAAAAAAACTAAAACAGGAGAATTTGGAGTTAAGATAGATATGTTGAAGGCCTTTGATAGAGTTAATTGAGATTTCCTTCTTTTTTCCCTTCTTGTGTTTGGGTTTAGTCACAAGTTTTGTAACCTCATCAAACAATGTATTTTCACCTCTTTCTTGGCTGTGCTTCTAAATGGCACCCTTGGGGACTCTTTTTGGCCTAATAGAGGCCTGAAACAAGTGGATCCATTATCCCCTTATCTTTGATAATTTGTATGGATATTTTTTCTAGATTACTTCTTAATCAAGAAAAAGAAAATCCTCTTCATGGTGTCAAACTAACCCCAAAAAATGATCCCATCTCTCACCTTTTTTTTGTTGATGATTGTCTCATTTTTGTCAAAGATGATTTAAATGAATGTAAGAATCTTCTAAATACTATTGATATTTTTAGCAAAGCCTCAGAACAACTCATAAATTTTGATAAATCAGGACTCTTCTTTAGTAAAAAAAGTCCATCCAAAACACCAAAAGATGGTGTCAAAGCTTCTTAAAATAAAGAAAATAGATTTAAAAGACTCATACTTAGGAGCTCCTCTCTTCATGATAGGTCTAAGATTAAAAAATTTGAAACAATAGTAGAGAAGATGGAACAAAAGACCCAAGGTTGGAAAAGTCCCTCAATCTAGTAAACTAACTCTTAACTAGTCTTTTTTGTCTAGTATGCCCAAAGGGGTTGCTTTGTAATACCAAAAAATATTACCAATAAAATAAATGTCATCCAAAGAGATTTCTGGTAGGGAAAAAATAAATTCCAAAGGATATTACACTAAGGCTTGAACCTGTCTTTGTAAACCTCTTCATAAAAGAGGATTATGCTTTAGAGATGCCCACAAAACCAATCTAGCTATGATAGCTAAAGTGACCTGGAGACTCTTAATATTACCTAATTCTGTATGGGCTTCACAACTTAAACAAAAGTACTTTAGGAAAAATTCATCCTTAAGAGTGAAAACTTCCTCTACTAGTTCTTAAATATGGAAATGCATAAGTAAGGGAATTAAACTAATAGAACAACATAATATCTGGGAAGTTGGGGATGGAAAGAACATAAACAGCTGGGAAGATAGATGGATATCAGGATTAGAAAACAATCTTCTTCAATTTTAAAATAAAAATAATAATTCCTTAACACTTGTGGAAGACATTATTGATCTTGTCACTAAAAAGTGGAATTTTCCAATGATTTTCTCTATGTTTCCAACCCATATTGCAGAGAGAATCTGCAAACCAAAGTCTAACAAGCTAAGATGGTTATTGACAAGATTAGGAGAGTTCATTGTTAAATATATATATGCAACACTAAATGAAAATGGGATCAAATCACATAATCTTAATAAGTCTAACAAATTATGGAAAGATCTTTAGGACCTGGAAGTCTCACAAAGAATCAATACCTTTGTGTGGAAACGTCTTCAGAATGTTGTTTCAACAATTTTTAAACTTTTTAAAATAATTGGAGATGTCTCCCCTAGATGCTCCTTTTGATGTGAGGCAGGTGAGACTTTAGAATACTTGTCTTTCATTGTAATTATGCAAAATCCATATGGGAAACAACTCTTAATCCTGTTCAATTTAGTTTTGAAAATACTGTTTCCTTCTTATAAATTTGTCGTTATTGGCTAGAGAAATCTTGCACCTCAATTTTAATTGAACTAGAAATAACAAAAATGTGGTTTATTTGGAAAGAAATATGCAATAGAGCGTTCTAAGGAAAAAAACAGTTCACCAGCCCAAACAACTCTAGCAATTCAGAGACACATCCAATTCTGGAATAAAGGAAGCAAATTAATAACAAAAATTGTAACCATACTCAGAAATATCAGAAGCATAGAGGGGGACTGGAAATTCCCAAGAAAAGATCAATGCATATGTAACATGGATTTCTAAAGATAACCCATCTGGTTTTGCCTTAATTCTTAGAAATGATGTAGGTGACTTTGAAAAAGGACGAAGCAGAACCATCCTTAGCAATCGAATCTGAAGTAGAAGAGGCAATAGGAGTCTTGGAGGAAGCTCAGTGAGAAAAAGGTAAAAATCTAAACAATTTCAGTATTGAATGAGACTGTAAAAAAATATTTAAGTATTTAAATGGAGGCCAAACTCTGATATCATGGCAAAGTAAGGCTATTTTGAAGAAACAACACAGATCATCAACTCTTGTCAAATTTTTTGGGTTTTCATTTTATTCAAAGAACGACAAATAATACAACGGGCATTTTAGTTAAAAAAACAAAAAAAAATCAATTGTAGTTTTGAATGAGAACATGGTTCCTCATCTTTTATCGAACATGTTTTAGCAGTGGATAAATTTAATGCTAGAAAAAATCATCACTCTTCTACATTAAATGACTCTATTTTAAATGTAAGAAGAATTTCTAACTCCTTATGTTAGGTTTTTATTGTATTTCAAATTTCAAAAAAAATGTTTTTTTTTTTTTTGTAAACCTTTGCCATATGAACTCTTTTGAATAAAGTCATTTTTTCTCCATCACGGTTAAACTTAAGGGGACTATTATCATTACTGATTCATATATGTAGATACCATTTTCTTATGAGATGTGTCCCCTAAGAGCGTCCACAATCGTCGACTAAATCGACGATCAAAGATTAAAAATAATCGATAGTCGACGAAAGTGAGCCACAGTCGTCGATCATATTTAGTATTTGATCGATGAAAATCACTGTTCCAGATTAAATCTGATCGCTGATCGACGACTAAAGTTTATAGTCGCGCGTAATCTTAAGGTCTCGCCTGTGAAGAGACGACGGACCAGCATCTCGCTTAAAAACACGGGCGAAGAGTTGACATTTCGCCAGCTCAAGCGTTATGCTAAACTTTCGCTCCACCAGACGAGTAACCAGAAGCTCGCCTACTCATAAGCGAATAGCAGAGATTTCGCCTAAAATTTTCAAACACGGGCGAGATACTACCGAGTCGCTTGAAGTTGGGCGGCACTACAAGGAACCGCTTGGACATGGACGAGGCTCCAAGGGTCCGCTTGGAGTTGGGCGAGACCCCAAGGCCTCGCTTGGAGTTGGGCGAGACCCCAAGGCCTCGCTTGGAGTTGACCGTTAAGATTGTGATGAATACTGCATAAAAATTAACATCATAAATTAGGCAGAGTAGAGTACACATTGTATGTTTTGTCTTGAGTATGCTTTGGGTGATGAATTAAGTTTACATTTACACTGTTTGACTATTAAGTGTACTTTCGAATATTATTTTTAATTAAGTGTACTTTCGAATTATAATGTGTGTACAAATATGTCTATTTGTTGTCTACTTATTATGCGGGTTTATGCAGTATTCATCACAAATCACAGTAATGTCTTATCATTCTAATCAATTTACGATGTGTTAGACTGTCATATGTATTAACAAGCGAAATAGACAGGCGAGAGCTTGGAGTCTCGCCTGCATCCAAGCGGGAGTCCAGCAGCTCGCCCGTCTATTTCCCCACACACATACGTTGAGTTGGGCGAAACTCCAGTCTCTCGCTTCTGTTTAAGCGGTACTACAACATCTCGCCCGGATTATCTTTCACATGATAACTTCGCACAATTCACAGGCGCGATTCTGGAACTTCACTTGTACAAGCGTGATACTAAGATTTCGCTTGGGGAGTGGGCGAGGTGTTGAGATTTCGCCTGTATGTTTGTTTCGCAGGAGGTAAGCCACAATCCCGCTTGTACCAGGCGAAGTATTAGTATCTCGTCCGTCTTTCCAAGCGATATCGTGGTGTTTCGCTTACCTATAAACGGTACTCTACGACCTCGCCTGATCATTCACCGCTGTTTTTGACCCAGATCAAAGATCAAAAAATTTGATCTTTGATCTTTGGGTATAATCGTGTGATTGTGGATGCTCTAAGAGCGTCCACAGGGGCACGATCAAAATGTTGACTAAAGATCAAAAGTGATCTTTAGTCCAAAAAATCATAGCGCAGTGGAACGATCAAAAGTAGTCGATAGTCGTCCAAATGCACTGTAGCTGACTAGAAGTAGTCATTTTTCCCGACTAAACAGGTTATAGTCGAGCGGGCTCTTAGTGTACCGCTTGATGCTAAGCGGCGCCGTAGAAATTCGCCCAGAGCCAAGCGTTATTCTGGGACAACGCTCAAAAACACGGGCGGTAAGCTAGTAGTTCGCCTGATCAAGCGTTACTCTGGGGCTTCGTCTGATGAAACGGGGTACTAGGATCACGCCCACACACAAGCGTGCTGTTGGAACACCCTCAGTTGGAGCGCATTGCTAGCACTTCGCCTGGTATCTAACGTGCTGCTAGCACTCCGCTAAATTAAGCTAAATTAAGTACACTAATACTAACACTAACACTAAGCAAATTAATTAAGCTTATATCTTACAGTAAGCTAACACTAACATTAACACTAACACTAACAATAACTCCTCCTATACTAACACTAACACTGACACTAGCAAATTAATTAAGCTTATTTCCTAAGCGGTACTGTAGGAGTCCGCATGAAAATAACTAATTAATACACTAAATAATTAATCTAACTTACCTAAGCTAAGTAATGGGGCGGGCTCCTAGCAGCTCGCTTGGGATCCCAGGCGGAGCGCTAGGACACCGCCCGTCCCATTCAAGTGACACACAAACTTTGCACAAGTGCAACTATTCTAGGCGCGATGCTAGTACTTCGCCCGACCAAACGTGATTCTGGGATACCGCCCCTATCTCTGGCGTGATCCTAGGATACCGTCCAACTACAAGAGTTACGCTAGAATTTTGTCCCACATCGAACGAGACGTTAGGAGACCTAGAATTTTGCCCGTCCTTTAAGCGCTACGCTGGAATACCGCTCAACAACAGACGAATTGCTAAAACACCGCCCGACTATACACGACTATTCTTGGACCGGACCAAAGATTAAATTTTTTTAATCTTTAACTGTTTACTTTAATCGCGCCTCGTGGACGGTCTAATAATTCTTTTGTAACCCCTATTTCTATCGATGGGACGATAAAGGCAGAAAGTGGGTCCTGGTATTTGTCTTACTAAAAACAAATTTCGAGAGAAAAACCACGGTGTACTAATCATTTTCGATCTTTTATACCGAAAATGCTACCTTCACCGATCCCGTCAAAAATTCCAACCGTCACAACTGCCTGGTCCCACTTTTACCCCTTTACAATCCTAATAGTAGAGAGCATCCAGAAAACTGTTGGATTTCCCTCTTGAGATTTTCAACGGTTTCCCTCTCGGAATTTTTGATAGGATTAATTGCGGTAGATTACTAGATGTAGCATTTCTATCTTTTATATAGCGTTTTTCTGTACGTGCCGTTGTTGTTAGCCGTGGGGTTGAGTTTTGAGTCCTGTAGTCATTTTCATTTTTGGCTCAAATCAAGAAACACATCTCAAGAACGCATAAAAAATAAAAGAAATTGTTTCAACTAATGTTATCTCTTTTAGTTGATGTTTTGACGGTGGGTCTGATCCAAGGGTGTTCACGATGTGGATGTTACAACTTAAGTTAATGAAAATCAATTTCCACGAAATAAGCATTCTTAATAATTTACAATTTGCAAAAATATATGCGTTTGCTTAAGTTCAATAATTGTAATTACATTTAAATATACCGAACATAAGAAATTCTTGTGTAAATGAATATTCTAATATAAAAAAATACAAAAAAATACAAAAAAACACAAAAAGGCTCTTGGGAACACTTATTAAGAGCACCTCTTAGGCTCTTACATGATGCCTTTTATATTGACTCCACTTGGTATGCTAAATTATAAGAGGTTTTACTTTTATGTATGTAATAATTTATACTTCTTCCACCATCAGCCGGGAATATAGCTAGTTCCTCAGCAGATCATCAAATTGGTTTAATAATCAGTTTTGTTTCATGCTAATTATTTGTCCAGTGGTACTGAATATCAGTGATTTTTTTTTGTCTGTCAGATTCGGGTTTTATTCTATATGAAATCAACCTAAAAATAATCAAAATTAAAAATTTTCTTAAAATATACTCCCTCCATTTCAATAAAAGTGTTACTATTACTTTTTCATTTTAGCCTAAAAGTAGGCTAGTAATAGTAATATTTTTGCTGAAACGGAGGTAGTATAATTTTTGATAAAGTTAGAGTAAATTTTACCATGAAAATGTTATATCTTTCAAATTACACATCACCTCGTCATTTATAATAAATCATGGAAAAATAAATTCAATGATGAAAACTTTAAAAACATTAAAGAGAAATATTGTTGAATATTATTTCTTCGAGCTTAGTGTTGAGTGTCAATTGGATTGACGTTTTATCTCTGGACAAGGTAAGAATGAAATAAATGAATAATATAACAATTAATTGGTTGAATAATCTTTAAATTTATTTTTCTGAATTTAAAAGACAAACAAAATTAGATATTGTTTTAGTATCCACAGATTAAAAAGATAGTTTCTAAATATCCAAATTTGGATATTCTGCCCAAAGTTTATAACTGACTTATCGAGTGAGAGACCAATATGCCCTTAAGGTACATCCTCCGTAGAGAGCTTATTCATTAGTTTTAGGTTTTAGGTTTTGGTCTTTATTTTCTTTCCAGCGGCATTGGTTCTGATTTCTTAACAATCATCGATCATTTTTATAATGTTCCATAAATTCATTAAATTTAATCCTCTTTATCAAATTTTAAAACAACTACTGAAAACCCAGGTGAGAAAAAAATAAATGGGTTTATGTCATGTTTCGTACTCACTAAGGGATAGAAGTTTGAACGACGAATACCTATCTTCTAATAATTATTTTACTAGTGGTTGTATACGCGGGTGTCGCATGGAACTTAGGATGTTGTCATTTGATCTGCAGATCTGTTGAAAGATCAATTAAAAATAAGAAAAATAGAGTAAAACCTTGGGAAAGAAATCAATAGAACAAGTGAGTTGTTGTCGTTGGATTTAGTATAAATGGAGTAGATGGACAATTTTTGGAGGCTGCGATGGATTAGAATTGATGGGTTTATTTTAATTAGATTTGAGTTATGCAGGGAAACAAGCTATTAAGCAATATTTTGAAAACGTGACTCGTGAAGTGACTCGTTTTTCATTTTTAAGAATCGAATCGTATGTTGATTCATGGTTAATTTCTTAAACTCTTTATTTGTATATATTTAACACTTAATTACATAAAACATTAGATCAAAATATCTTAGTATTTGAAATTAAATGTAATAATATGTTATATATAGAAAACAAGGTTCAATATTGTCAACAAATAACAACATAGTACAGTGGATAAGAGGATGACACATATATATATAGGAGGCTTAGAGTTTCAATCATGTTAGCTCCCTTTTAAATAAAATTAAATTTTAACCTTTTCACCGAGGGATTTGACTGAAAAACGATTATGATCCGGTCAAATATGTTGACTTTACGAATCATGGTTGTTTCGAGTCAAAAGTACGATTTGACTCGATTTTCAAATCTTTGACATGACTCGTGACTCGTACAAGTCTAAAAACCATGCTATTAGGAAACTAGACAAAACAACTTCAAGTCATTTTTTGAAATTTATGGTGTACCAGTAACAATAGGATGAAACTAGTTTCACACTAGTTAAACATAAATGAAAACAAATTCAACCAAATCTAAAATATGATGATACCGGTTCCATACTAGTATGAAAGCAAATTCATCATAGCTATTTTTTAAATTAGCTGGCATAAACCTATATGAAACCATGTACACCGTTGATTAAACCTAGATGAAACCAGTTTCATCCTAATATAAACTTGGATGAAACCTTATAACCATATATTAAACCTGGATGAAACCAGTTCCATCCTAGTTGTAGTGGTAAAATACCTAGATACATGTGTCAACATCTAAAGGAAAATGATTATGATATTAAGATGAGAGCGAAACACCAAAGAGGATCACTTGGTCCAACATAGTTGACGAAGTACCTACCACATCAACCCAGGATGACGACATATGGAAAGCAAAGGGAGGAATCAACGAACAAGTTTAAATAAGGAGACAGGGCATTAAATGCTGCTACAGAGCACGCGTAATGTGATCAGAAGTATTTAATGCATCTGACACAAATTCGGGAGAAATTTTGTGCTTCGGACCAGGATCAAGAGAAGAACCCACTTCGTACATCAGGAGGCAGCTGCAGAAAAGCGATAAACACGAAGCAATCATGAGTAATCACAAAAAAAAAGTTGGGGCATGGTGTTAGGTGGATCGGACCCCAGTCCCCAAATCAAAAGACAGTAGCTTGGATGTACATGTTCAACATTATAGTTTGGTTGTATGAGTCCTTTGCGTATAAATACTAAACTCAACCAAGAGAAAGGGGTTGGATATATGATTTAGAGGGAGAGCTATAACAAGTTTGAGAGCTTTACTTTGAGTGTTCTTGAGTAAGAGTGAGTTCATACCATTGTAAGTTTAATCTTTGCTAAATAATATCAAGTATTTTACCCCTTGGACGTAGGTAATCATACCGAACCACGTCTTTTTCTTGTGTGAATGTTGTTATTATGTTCTTAGTTTACTTATTTATGTTCCTGCCTTAGAATGGAAGGTTAGATATGGGTAGTTAGATTTTATGCAACTACACTAGTATAAACATAGATGAAACCATATGCATCCGGTTTAAACATGCATCGACTCTTGGATTATTATAAATTAGGGAAAATCCAAATTAAAATTATGGCAACAAATTTAGGAAAAATCTAAAATAAAATTACAATCGTTAGATTTTTACATGAGATAAATCTATTAATTTTAGGGTTAATTCCATTAAACTACTTATAAGAATCATCTCAATAGTAATAAATGAGCTTAATTTATAACATTCAAGTTCTGATGATGGTTTTAATAACAGTGTAAAGAAACATTTGTGTAACGTGATAAAATTGGTGACGATGGTGGGGGTGGGGGTTAAAAACTGTGTTGGAGTTGGTGACAGTGGTGGTGGCATCCGTGAGGGGTGTATGTGAAGGCAGTGGTGGTGCTAACCATGAGGGAAGTTAGTGAAGACAGTGATGGTGCTGACCATGAGGGTGGTGGTAACTGCGAGGGGAGTTGATGATGCTGGTGACGATGGGGATTTCATGAAAACAAAAATCTTGATGATTGATGTCGATACTGGTGGAAGAAATTTAAAACATGATTTTAATAGCATCCGTGGAGAAAGAAAGTGAAGAATAAAAATTAAATTTGTTTTTCTTTCGATGATATCGATAATGGAGATATGGGTATAATAATCAGCATGATAAGTTTAACCGTCCACTACAACCAGTTCTAAAGGTTTTTCGGGCATATGATCCATTTTCTCATGACAATAATATAAATCGAATAATAAAATTCATGTTTTAATAAAATGTTCGTGCTAGCTAGTTGTTATACTTAACACTGGTAATTTCATGCTTTAAAAAAGAAAAAAAAAAGAAAAAAAAAACTGTTAAGGAAGAGGATGGAAGGATAAAATTTTGGAACTTGCTGATAGAGCACCTAAATTTTTTTAGTCCGTAGAACCTAGTCCTCCATATTTCAGTGAATGGAGAAGTTTATATATTCTATGATTTGCCTATACATTATAAAAGTTTTTTAATCTGTTTATTTTATCTTATAAGAAAAGGTAGTTTAATATCTAAACTAAAATATTTTTTTATCAATAAAAAATATAATTATACAACGATTTTTCCATTGTACTAACAATAACATCGGCTCTAAATTGAAATGTTAATTAGAATTTTAAGCGTAATAGTAGAATGGTAAAATTACCTGATATCAATAAATAAATAAAAACAGCGCGAGTTCCGTCAAAACTCATTTCACAACAGTAACATGCCCGTACTCGTTTAATTACAATAATTTGTCCCTGTCAAACTCATCTTGCTGTCCAAAGATGCTCTCATTTCTTCTTCTACCTATCTTCTTCACGTTTCAATCGAGTTGTGTACCAATAAATAGTCAAAGGCTCTTTCCATTCCTCCATTCCTCCATTCCTCCCTTCCTTACTCTCTGTTAATTAGTCTGTTTCTTAACTTCCTAAATTATTATGAGTCAGCCACACTTTCAGTATCCATTAGCGGGTTCTCTTAATATTCAGAGAACGAATTGGTGCAGAGCTCTTTGTGTTTCCATTGCTACCATAACATTAATTTTCAGTAAGTTCTCTTAATATCTATTCTGGCCGTCTTTTAGGTAATCGACCGTCCTAAGTCTAAAAAATAAAATGGCTAAAAAAATGGTTTTTCTCTCTTTATATATATATATATATATATATATATATATATATATATATACAGTTTTGTTTTAATTCATTTTTAATTGTGAAAAAACTATTAACATAAGAAAGTATTTACTATTATTACTTTTTTTAATTAAGTTTTTGATACTACTATCATAAAAAAATATATTAATTTGTTCTTTTAAATTTTTATATTATTAACAATAAACATGGTGTATGGGTAACATAACAAACATCTTACAACATAAGTCTTTTATAATTTTATGTTTTTCATATTATTTTATTTTTAAAGTATAAAGATAATTTTTTAAACTAGAAAAGAATTATACGAAGGTACGTCGTACCACGACTACCACCTTGTTTTTTATATGTGATTCATTTGACACTTTTATATGCTTAAAAATATAAAACATATATGATTTATGTGATACTTTTTATATTTCAAAATATAAAATACTACATATATCTTATAATTGTATTTGAATAATCGTTTGTTTTTCTAGGTTTTCGATTGTTGAGTTTATTACTTGGAATCACTATTTAGTTTTTATTGTTAATAAATATATCGAAAATTCTAAAGTTCTTTTATAAGTTGTTAAATCTTCTTTTTGTCTGATTTATATGCGTATACATAATAAAAAGTACAAAAAAACAGGCTTTAAAAAAATCGCCTTAGGTCTTGTATATGTTAAGGACGACCATATTCATATTACTTGTCAATCACTTTTCTTTCTTAGCACTCTATGATTTTTTCTCTCTCTTCCTGGAATTTAAAGCTAAAAAGTAAAAATTTAACTTAGAGTGTTTGGATACATATTTTAACTTGTAAAAGTTAAAAAGTAAAAATTTAATTAGACGATATAATATTAAAATGATTTTTAGAAATAAAAAGATTAACCTTTTGTGAAGTAAAACTTTTGTTTTTCAAAAAGAAGAATCACTTCTCTTATATGACAAGTTTTTAACAAGAACCTATAGCGTTAATAATTTTAGACACATCATGCATATTGCGGTATTACTGTCCAACAACTTTACCGCTCTATTATAAATAGAAGTGACGTCCAGTTAATGAGTTAACCAATCCAAACGTAGTAAGTAACTGCGTACTAAAATTGGGAATTCCATATGCATAGTCAAGTGGGTTGACACAAAATTGGAAGCTCCACTATATTGATCAACATCATGGGTTTGGTCCATTTGGACTATATATATATATATAAGCTTTATGTCAATTTTGAGTTCCAAAACTGCAAATTGAGTTTCAAGCGGAGGTCCATGTAGCAATAGTGAGTGGTGTAGTTTAAACGTCTTTTCTAAGTCCATTTTTTCTTGTTCTCTAGCTTCTCTTTGTTTTTTCTTTTGTCAGCCTAAACCAGCCTTTTATGCCAGTAACTAAATTATTGAGCATGATTAAGATTATTAGAAATTGAATATGATAGGCAATGGGGCAATATTCCAGTTAAAGAAGACTTATAAATTTACTGCCAATATTTATTTTTGATTCCGGTCAACAGCAGATGACTGATTCTGTCCCCTATTTAGCAAAAACTCCCCCACCAACTTTTTTACTTTTAATTTGATGATTTTTTTTGCCTGGCATAACTGGTGGAGATTTGTAGTCGTAGGTTTGGAACTAATTGATGATGGTGCTTCTTCGCCAATATCCCGGAGATCAAATATTGAATTGAATCACTATGAGAAAACCACGACCAAAAAAACAGTGAATGATCAAGTTATAGAGTCAGAGCATGCAGTTGTTGCGGCAGATGATGGGCGTTGTTCCGAAATTGGTGCAGTAATGTTGAGAGAAGGGGGGCACGCGGTTGATGCTGCAGTTGCAACATGTTTGTGTTTGGGCGTTGTGTATCCTATGTCAAGTGGAATAGGTGGTGGTGCGTTCATGGTGGTCCGATCTTCATCAACCTCAAAAGCACAAGCTTTCAATTCTAGAGAGACTGCCCCTTTAGCTGCATCAAAGGTATCCCTCTCCCATTTTTGATTTAATTATCGACTTGTTGTGAAGAATAGTTTGCAAAAATTAAACTGAATTCTAGACTAAGTATAAGTGTATAACAGGACATGTATGCAAATAACCTCATGAACAAGTCCGTGGGGGCACTGTCAGTCGGTGTTCCAGGCGAGATTGCGGGACTTCATGAAGCATGGTTGAGATATGGAAAATTGCCCTGGGCCAAGCTTTTCCAACCTGCCATTAAACTGGCAAAAGAAGGTTTTACAGTCTCTCCTTATCTTGAAATGGGCATTAATAGAACCGAAAGTAATATCAGGTCTGATACCATTGGATTAGCACAAGTATTCGCACCGAAAGGGAAACTGTTGCGAGCCGGCGATACTTGCTACAATATTAAACTTGGTCGCACTTTAGAAATAATTGCAAAACAAGGACCTCAGGCATTTTATAATGGAGGCTTAGGAAAAGATTTTGTCAAGGATGTGAAGAAGGCTGGCGGGATTATAACAATGGAGGATTTGAGGAATTACAAAGTTGAAGTAACTAATGCAGTGTCTGTTGATGTAATGGGTTTCACCATACTTGGAATGCCTCCTCCTTCAAGTGGTATTCTTGGGCTCTCTCTGGTACGTAAAATACTACCTCTCGTCCCAGGAAAAGCGATTCTTTCACCTATTCATTTCTACCTAGAAAATAGACTAAATGAAAAAAATAAAAAATATCATTTTTTGAAACGGAAGGAGTATTTTGATTTTCTTTTGCTTTTCTCTCTTTTTTTTTGGCTTTTATCTTATTTTTTGGGTGCTTGTTGATGTATCAGGTCTTAAACATTTTGAATAGCTATGGGTCATTGGATTTTATAAAAGGTTCATTAGGTCTTCATCGGTTTATCGAAGCATTAAAGCATATGTTTGCGATTCGAATGAACCTCGGTGATCCAAAGTTTGTGAACATAACAAAATATGAAGCTGATATGGTTTCACCATCATTTGCTGCCAAACTTCGACAGAAAATACTCGATAATACTACGTTTTCCTCCGAATACTACTTGCCTAAGTACTAATCATTAAAAGAGTAATCAATTTGCAGTACTAATAGCATAACATTAGCTAACTACATAGAAGACGTAGCTAACAGTTTGTTTTTGATGATGAAATAATCAGATGGAGTCAGCTAGATGACCATGGAACTAGTCATTTCTGCATTGTAGATGCAGACAGAAATGCTGTATCAATGACATCCACCATAAATTATTATTTTGGAGCCGGTTTACTCTCTCCCTCTACGGGCATTGTTCTCAATAATGAGATGGATGATTTCTCTGCACCCACAGAGATATCCAAGACTAGACTTCCTCCAGCTCCATCAAATTTCATTGAACCAAACAAGAGACCTTTGTCTTCTATGAACCCAATTATCGTTCTTAAGGTAAAAAATTATACTTCCTCCATCAAATTAGACCTGTTTTTAAGTAAAAAATAAAAGTAAAAAATAGAAAATAATATTTTATTTTTTTTAAAACGGAGGTATAGTAATTATTTTGATTTTAATAACAGTGTGAAAATCAGAAAGCGCACCCTTATATAAATAGTGTGACATTTTCTTAATTTTTCCTTTTTATGCCCAATGGATCCCATTTTTGATTTTTACAGGATAACCAGTTAACCGGGGTTGTCGGAGCTAGCGGCGGGCTTTCTATAATTCCGGCGGTTATTCAAGTCTTTCTCAATCACTTTATCAAAGGAATGGAACCTCTATCCGCTGTAAAACAACCAAGGGTTTACCATGGGGTATAATTATTAACTAATATGCTTTTCCATCTTGCACACGATGTGGTTAATATATGAGTCTAATTTTGTTGCACCAAATTGGGTCCATTAATGTGCAGTTAGTACCAAATGTGGTATTGTACGAGAATTGGACAGTGATTAATGGTGAACACATTGAACTTTCAAATAAGAACAAGAGATTCTTGACGGAGAGAAATCATACATTGAAACCTCAGTCAACTGGAGCGATCTGTCAGCTCGTTATGCAAAACCTTGAAAAGAAAAAAGGAGGAAGAAAATATGGTGGAGTGTTTCATGGAATGCTTACTGCTGTTAGTGATCCAAGGAAAAATGGAAGACCAGCCGCTGTTTGATTGAATCTGCAAGCCCACAGCTTCCCACGTAACAGTGCATTTGCCGCTGGTCATCTGATTCTATTTTCCGTTAAAAAATATACAAATATTGTCTGAAGAATCAATAAAACCTTCTTCTTTTTTGTTGTGTCTCCGTAGATTGACAAACTAAAAAGATCTAATCCCTACCCTAACTGTGTATTGTAAAACCTATATGTATATTCTAATCACAAGATGAATATACAGTAATTAAAGCGGAAACAATAAAAAGGATCGATTATAAATATCTTCAGCCATTGTAATTTGAAAGTTTAATTTTTGAGTTTGCCTTAATTTCCGGTTGATATGAACTTTGATTCCAAACCCTCCTTCTCAATTTTATATGGTGTATTTTCCTATGAGAGTGAATGGATCATATTCCTTTTCCCTTAATTTTAGGCCATAGGGGGAAAAGTCTAACATTCTCCCACTTGATCCATTTCACTAGAGACTCCATATACGGATCATGGCGACTAATCCTCTTTAAGAACAAGAATTAATTTTCCATGTATCACAATATATTTAGTCTTTCACCACTCATTCTTAACTTAATGAGTAAACCATATGTTTACTCTAGGTCAAACTATAATGATATTTCTCAACAAGATAACCAAAGTTAGTACGTACATAATTCCAAATGAGAAATAATCCAACTAAATGAAAGCTTCAGGAAAAACATAAAGAATGTACTACATAATGGGACCAAGTCCCATCCTTACTACATGATCCTTGAATCCTTTAACATGCATGCCTTTAGTCAAGGGATCAACTATTATCAATTCAGTGCTAATGTGTTCAATGACCACTTTCTTTTCCTGCACACGTTCTTTCATGGGTAGATACTTTATGTCGATGTGTTTACTTCGACTTCCACTCTTATTATTCTTAGCCATGAAGACAGCAGCTGAATTGTCATAATACATTCTTATTGGTCGACTAATAGAGTCAACAACTCTTAGCCCAGATATGAAGCCTTTCAACCATACACCATGTGAGGTAGTCTCAAAAAAAGAAACGAACTTAGCCTACTACTTCAAGACTATTTGTTCGTTTATATATAAGCATGTAATCCTTAGTACCCTTAAGGTATCTCAACACTTTCTTCGCAGCCTTCCAGTGATCGATTCCTGGATTACTATGATGTTTTCCTAATACTCCAACGGCATATGAAATGTCGGGTCTAGTATAGACTTGAGCGTACATACTGCTACCAACAGCTGAAGCATATGGAACATTTTTCATTTGTTCCCTTTCAATGTCATTCCTGGGGCATTAGTCCAAACTGAACCGATCACCTTTTACAATAGGTGCTACACTTAAGGTATATACATTGATTAAACACAAGGAAACAAATCTTGCTCCCACTGACCTTAAGGTATATGCATTGATCCATAAGTTTGAATCTGTAGAATTTATGGCTTGTGAGAATGACATAGGATCATTATCGGCTCCAATATTACAATCTGAATCTCGCAGATACACTAAATAGTCACTAGAAATAGTTGACAATCAACTTGTCACTTGAAACAGTAGGTGGAAGTTGATCATTATCTTTTCCAGGAACAATATCCTGAAATTGATCACTCCCACTAATCAAGTCATTCTCAAGAAATTTAGCATTTCTTGATTCCACAATTCTAGTGCTATAAAGAAATATACCATAGTACTCTCCACCTCTATCTGATCTCACAATCTTAATGTGCTTACCACATTGTTTCTCTACTTTAACCTTAAACAATTTAAAGGCATCCAAAACTTCGTCTTTGGAACAAAACAAGTAAAGATACATATATTGTGAATAATCATCTATGAAGGTGATAAAGTATTTCGGATCATTAACGTTCATGTATGGACAACAAATGTCCGTGTGTATGATATCTAATAGGTTTGAACTTCTCTTGGCACCAATTTTGTGTTTGTTAGTTTGCTTTCCCTTAATGCAACAAACACAAGTATCAAAATCAGTAAAGTCTAAAGTACCAAGTACCCCATCCTTTACCAATCTCTTAACTCTCTTAATGGAGATATGTCCCAATATCCGGTGCCACAAAATTGAGGAGTCCTCGTTCATAATACATCTTTTTAACCCAATATTAGCATGCATAGAACTATGAGTGATATCATTTTGCAAATAAAGACGATAGACAAAATACTATAACCAATGAGAATACTAAAACCAGAATCTGAAAAAATTAAAGGAAATTTCTAAAGGTACAAGTCTTGAAACTGAAATCAAGTTTCTAGTGAAACCTGGTACATAAAATGTCTTTTCTAAATGCAAACTAAAACCACTACTTAAAATTAAACTGCATGTCCCAACAGCTTCCACATGTGAACTCATCTGACTGCCTGAATAGATGTAATGTTCACTTCTCATTGGTTTCCTTAGGTTTGTCATACCCTGCAAGGTATTCGAAACATGGATTGTAGTACCAGAGTCAATCCACCATGTATTATGATTAATATTAACCATATTAGATTCGTAAACAAACGCTAAAAAATTACCTTTCTTCTCAAGCCAAGTCTTAAACTTAATGCAGTCTTTCTTCATGTATCCCTTCTTTTTACAAAAGAAACACGGAGACTCCTTCTTTATGCCTTGGTTAGCTGAAAGCTTTCCCTTTTCCTTAATGTGATCCCTTTTCTTTTTTGAAGAAGAAGCAATAGTAAGGTTCACCTTTTCGCCCTCTTCCATCCTAAATCTCCGCTCCTCTTGAACACACATGGTCATAAGTTCATTAATTGACCATTTATCCTTATGTGTGTTATAAGATATCTTAAAGGGGCCATATTGTGGAGGAAGAGTGCACAAAATGAAATGAACTAGGAAAGAATCAGACATGGTAACTTCCAAATCCTTAAGTTGGGCCGCAATATCCCTCATGCTCATGATATAATCACGCACACACTTAAACCCATTGTGCCTCATGGATGAAAACTTCATAATTAAGGTGCTAGCAAGAGCTTTTTCAGAACTTACAAACTGCTCATCAATGGCTTTAAGGAGATCTTTAACCTTAGTATGCTTATCGACAGAACCCCGAATACTAGCACAAATTTTGGTCTTTATGAACATAACTGAAAGACGATTAGATCGATCCCATTTTTCATAAAGATGAACTGCATCTAGAGTACTAGTCTCAGTTATGCTAGGTGGTTCGTCTTTCCGAATAGCATAGTCTATATCCATCCACCCCAATTGTAAAAGCACTCTTTCTTTCCATACCTTATAGTTTTCACCCTTTAATTCCGGAATGTCACAATTGACATCAGAAATGTTTCCAGTTAAAATTGCTGCAAAGAAAAATATATACATGCTTATAAACAAAAATTTGAGATTAAACTTAATCATGATTTACCAATGCAATTCATGCATAAAAATATGAATCTAGTGACATAAAACTTGCATGTGGGCTAAAGTTCTATTCAAATTAGATTCATAACTACATGATGAAACTATTAAACCATATTCATTCCTTAATTCCTGTGGGTAGATTAAGGAACATAATTCAATATTTCACCCCAATTAATCATACAAATATAATAAAATTTCTAGTGGGCATATTTCATCATATTACATATGATTAAACAAATTTATGTCTAGTTTCCACATGTGATTTCTTAAGAAAAAAATTAAATAACTAGAGATGTTGTGGCTACTCTCTAATTACTAAAATTATTAAATCACTTGATATCTTTCTTTAATCTTTGTTCATGTACAATCCTAATGGTTTTATTTATAACCATTGCACATGTCAACAAATAATAATACAACAAATATATTGGAACAAAATTAATATGATTAAACATATTCTTTAGCACTATATTTGTTTACAATATATTATGTATAACTAAACATACTAGAGTCATTGGAAAACTACAGACTTGCACTTACACAACCAACGGGATGCCAAACTTCTTAGTGCTGTGAAAGTGAGTCACGATTCAAGAACATAGTAGAACTGGATTGTTTTACTTATCTAACTTTCACAAGTAACTATACAGTAATACCATTCTCATATACCAAAAACCGGTGGCAGATCATCGTACAAGTGATGAACAAAAGGCCATCTCACTTACTGACCTTTTGAAATCAAAAGTCTTTGGTGGGCACAATTACTATATGCATTACTTTTGAACCCACCGCTGAAAGGGTATATCTATAATGAACTTAAACCATCTAGATTCAAAATAGATGTTTCAATAGAGACGCAAGTCCTAACGTGTTCACTGAATGTTTCAGGACTTCTCATCTCTTGGTGAGAGGATGACTCAAATGAGATCATGTATCAACATTGGAACTTAATGACTTAATGTCGTATAAGAACCGTTCAGAATACAGTCCAATGGGGATGAACAAAATGGCATCCCATTTCCTACTGCTTAAAATAGTGGACCTAAGAGGTACTATAATGACGTCTTCTGCAAGTTATTTTTAAGCAAACTTCTAGTATTCGCTTGATTTGTATCCTTATCCTTCCAACAATCTAGCAATGGGAATGGATATGCTTGCAAAAAGACATGAGAGAGCAACCAAAATTTTAACAAAATGCCAAAACATTAGGCTAAGACCACAGACCCACCAATAGTACCCTAACTACACTTTGACATGATATGTGTCCATTCCAAATCGTAACTTAGATTTCCTCAGGTGGTAGCCCTGACATGGGTTATTTAATGCGTTTTAAAATGTGGGTCTGCTTCATACAGTACAAGAAATGTAGCAACTCCTTACGAGGAAACTAGATTAGATAACTAATCTTTAAGTTAACAGACATCACATATATACTCCAGTAAATAATTTAGTGTATTGCAACAATTGCATTTGAAGGTAAAGAGTGACGTTACACTTACCCAATTTTCATGAAATTTAACCTGAAAACTCATAAGCACCTAAGCTACAACATATTAAAATTTCAGCAGGTTCTAACGGCTGGAATTTCCAGATTAAGGTATTCAATAAACCTGATTTCGACATAGTTCTGTACTGACACAGTTTGGTCTAGCAAGGGTTCTGGGGGTACTAAATGGAGTCTGATCTTCCTGAAATTTTTACAGGACAATTCAAACAACAAGTAGGAAAAATCTAACGGTTGGATAATTTTTTACAAGAGCTCCATCAGTACCACCTGGTATCTGAATTCTCCAGAAATACAATTAGGAAAATCAATTTATTCGGAGCCTTAACAGTGTCTGATTTTCTTTAAAATATAAGAGAAGACATATGAGATAATCAATTAAGACATATTCAAAATTCAGCCCTAACCGATAGTTGAAAAACTATTAACACGCAAATTAATTTTATGAAAGCTTACTGGAATTAAAACTCATCAACAAAATAATTCCATAGCAAGCAAGGCAGAGGTGATTATAGGCTCTGATACCAAATATAAAACCTATATGTATATTTTAATCACAAGATGAATATACAGTAATTAAAGCGGAAGCAATAAAAGGGATCGATTATAAATACCTCCAGTCATTGCAATTTGAAAGCTTAATCTTTGAGTTTGCCCTAATTTCCGGTTGATATGAACTTTGGTTCCAAACCCTCCTTCTCAATTTTAGATGGTGTATTTTCTTATGAGAGTGAATTTGGTGATCTTAATTAAGATTTTTGCTATCACTTCTGTTAACTAACTCTAGCCATCATAGAGTAGTTAGCATGATAGATATAGTGGGTGGTTTTCAAATAATGGGAGAGAATAGTGGGAGGGTTACCTTGATCAGTTGTAACTTCCCAGCAAATGGATCATATTCATTTTCCCTTAATTTTAGGCCATATGGGAAAAAATCTAACATGCATGTCTAGAGTGTCTTATAATATCTTGGGGTATGCAAAAAATTATTGATTTATATACCGGCAGTATTTCAAGTTTTTCTAACCATTTATCATTGAAAATTTGGAATATGGGTCGGTCCCACACATGTCCCACTACCACTAGCACTTATTTCTTCACTGCAGATAAACAAGGAAAATCTAGCACTGGCATTGGTCCAGTAAAAAGAGTAGGAATATTGTTAAGAGATTATGGAGTTTGCTACCCTTCGCATTCTCGTGGAACATACGGAGGGAGCCTAATGATGTAATTTTATATAGTGGTAAAAAGAGGTTCGATTCTCGAACTTGTGAAGGTAATGATTTTAGAAAATAATGATTTAAACTAATTCTAGAAAAATCCAGGAGTAAGAAAAAGACTAAATAACCTAAATATGATTTTTAAATAATTTTAAACATATCAGGAATCAGGTAAATCTAACAACCTATGTGATTAATCAGATAATTCTTTTTAAATTAACTAAAGCACAAATAATTGCCAAAGTTGGTTTTTTTATGCTAACAAACAGAGGTAAATCACAAGCATGGACTATCAAAATTAATTAACTAAGCATAATCCATCAAGCAAAAGCACAACTGTTGAAAGAAAACCGTTTTTACTATTTAAAACTATGCAATTCTAATAACAAAAGAATTATAAATAATTATTAGAAAATAATTAAATCACATAAAATTGAGAAAAATACCTTATCCATCATCCCAGTAAATAAACTTAGCCCATGGTGAAGAAAACTTGCTCAAAAGATCTTTTCATTGCTCAAAAAGTTGATTACAAGGTGAAATAATAGTGCAACAGCTGAACAGATACGTTTATAAATGTTGCAAGAGAGGGTTCAGCTGTAACAGAAAGTATTCTAAGCAACAAAGATTTGAAAGAATAGGCAACAGGAGCAGAATGTAACACTGGATATGCAACGTATATAGATGTTACAAGATCGTCTTCTTCGGTGATGGTGGATGAAGAACACGCCGGCCGGAGCAGTAGCAGGTCACCGGCGGCGACCGGAAGTGGCCGGAATTTCTCTGATTTCTTCTCTAGGTTTTCGTCCTCGATTTTCTTGGCTTCTCTTGGTTTATATAGATAGTAGAAACCCTAGAGACAGTTCTAAACCTAATAAAACTCTCTAGAACTGCCCACAAATCCCAATCTTAATCGAATCATGATTCCGGCCAAATACATGATTTTCAAGCTGATTTTACGGGATCTTTTGATGTTTATGACTTGCGTGAGATAACTACGAGTGTTTAGAACAATCTGGAAGCAACAAAAACTTGTTTCTCACGCGAATTGAAAGTGGCCAGTTGATGCAGACGAATTCCGATCGGTCCCGTGCTGAGTTGACTCGGTCAACTCGGGTTGACCGATTTGACTCGATTTTGAACCGATTTGTACCGATTTGACCGAGTTGACTCGAGGGTACCCCTTATCCACTTCTAGGGTGCCAAATAACACTTGTCCTTGGGGTGCCTTTATCACTTTTTGAGCCAATTTTTCCACAAATCTTTATTCTTCTACTGTACCTACAAAAGCATAAAAACACGTAATATTTGCAAAATCGAATACTAACTTAATAGAAACTAAGGTACAATTTAGACACTAAAATGTGTCTATCACCTAACTGCAGGCTCTATAGGCAGGTAAGAAGGAATTTTCATCAGCTGACCATATCCATCAAGTGTACCTTATTTAGTTGGTATTTTGTTAAAGATTTAAAATTACTCTAAAACCGGTAAAAATTAGAAGCAAACAAAGTTGATTTTCCCCTTTTCTTGCAAAGATACTAGGGTCCGGATGAATCTTTTGAACAAATTTCAGAATCAAAAGAAAACAACAAAAGAAGATGGAATCAATCATCAACCGAAAATATCAAAAGACCACTCAACTCAAAGCCGCATCTAAAGAAACTACAAAACTTGATTATATATCTTTGGTGTTCCAACAATTCAACAGCAAGTCGACAACTATCAAATTATTACACTGTATTACAGAAACAAACACTATAATTCAATTAGACAAGACTAGATAGTAACTTCCGGAAGCTGTGAAGCCTCTGTCTTTAGAGCTTCAACGTCGAAACTCCAACCGCTTATCCCTTTCTTGTATCGTCCTGTTTCTCCCCTTTCCCTGTATGTCAATTTCTTTTGTACAACCATGTCTTCTTTCTTCTTTAATTATTTAGCACAATCCCCCAGACTAGGTAGCTCCTTCACTAGTGCACGCGTAATATACTCACTGGAACGAGCTTTCTTGAAGAAGGAATGCTTTAATAATTGTTGTGCTAAAGGACGCTTACGAGGGTCTTTCTCCAAGCACATCTTGATGATTTTCCTAAAAGACTTTGAGAACTTCTTGTCGCTTTCATAATCAAGACCAGGGGGTGCACCTTCTATAGTCATCAGAATAGCCTTCAAAGGAGGAAACTTAGAGAAAGGGGCATGCCCATGAGCAAGCTCCAATGCTGTTTTACCAAAGGACCAGATGTCAGCCTTAAAATCGTACTCATTATTTTGCAATAGAACTTCAGTGCCATCTGTTGAACCATACATCCAGAAGACCAATTCTGAATCCAGTCAGAATACCAATCCTGATACAAATGCCAACTCATAGTCATTAGGATTTGTTAACAATATATTCTGTTTAGGGTTTGAGTAGATTTCCTGTTATGTTTAGGTTTTCCTGTTATGTTTAGGATTTGTTTAGATTTCCTACATTATATAAAAACTACTCTCATTATATAAGAGAGCCTACGGTTAGAGTATCAAGAAAAATAATAAAGCAAAATAATTCTTGTCTCAACTTGGTATCAGAGGGGGTTCTATCCTATGGGAGGAGCTTTGCTCCTCTCCAACCATAACCACTAGTTCACGTTCATACCATTCCACCAGTATTTTCACTTTGCATTCACAACATCATCTCCTTGCATACCATCTTTGCATCACCACCAGTTCAGTTCCACTCCATACATAACACACTACAACCACAGAAGTTCACGACCACGGCACCACAACAACACCATACTACCATCAACACCAGCTTCTAAATATCAATTTGAATCTCTTAACCAAAAGAGAACACCTACATCATTTTTGAGTCTCTTAACCAACAGATAACACTAACAAAAATTTTGAGTCTCTTAACCAACAGAGAACACCAACAAAAATTTTGAGTCTCTTAACCAACAGAGAACACCGACAACATCTTGAGTCTCTTAACCAACATAGAACCACAAAACAAATACCAACATCTACTATTTCTACTTATAATACTTCAACATGTAGACCACTCAGAATCATCAACCCAGACGTTTCATTTGTTGGGTAGGCAGAAACCTCTGAACCAACTAATTGGTTAAGTTTCGTAAAGACCCAACGTAAAGATTTTTGGTTTAAGGCGGAACCCTTGAACCTGTTAAATGGTTAAGTTTCATGATAACTCAGCAAGCGAAGCCTCTGAATCTACGACGATCAAGCTTCATAAAAACTAGAAAAATGGACAAGTATCCACCGTTACCACAAAAGCTATAGAAGACATACAAAATCAATGGAGACAAGAAAGCAAAATTAAGATGAGATCATATCGACGTGATGACAAGTCAGAAAACCAATCCATGGGCCTGTATGAGCAAGATAAGCGAAGCATGAGAAGAAAGTTAAATGTTCACCAGCTACCCTTCAACTTGAGGGGAAGTGTTGAACCATACAGCCAGAAGACCAATTCTGAATCCATTCAGAAAACCAATCCTGATACAAATGCCAACTCATAGTCTTTAGAATTTGTTAACAATATATTCTGTTTAGGGTTTGAGTAGATTTCCTGTTATGTTTAGGATTTCCTATTATGTTTAGAATTTTTTTAGATTTCCTACCTTATATATAAAAACTACTCTATTATATAAGAGAGACTACTGTACGGTTAGAGTATCAAGAAAAATAATAGAGCAAAATAATTCTTGTCTCAACTCCATGCAACAGGGTGTTCCCACAAAAGTCTTTCTTCCATGTAGCCTATTTCCTGCATCAAAAAGGCTTGCAGAAACACCAAAATCCGCTAGTTTTATTGCACCACGTGAATCCACCAAAATATTTCCTGCTTTGATATCTCGATGAATGTCCACATGTTGGTGTATGTTCTCTAATCCTCTCAAAACTTCACGCAATATCGTAACGATCACTGCCTCTTTGAATCCATCCGGAAAAGCTGATTTCATAATATGGAGATAAAGAACCAGCAGCCATGAATGGCATAACCACCCACAGATAATGATCCGAAACAAACGAACAATGCGCCTTCAAGAGATTTGGTTGATCAATCAAAATCATGGTTTGTGCTTCATGAGCGATGTTACACAATTCACTTTTATCCCTTTAGAAATCCAACACTTTGATTGCAACTGTTTCTTGTGACGGAATACAAACTGCACAATAAACTTTTGCACTTGCTCCTCGACCTATTTCTTCATACAGATTATAATGCTCGGCTCCTAAAGGGTACTTCTGTTGCTTTTCCATCTTGCTTTTGGGTTTTTCTCTTTCGTTTTTTTGGTTTTCTTGAAAAATCTCTCTGAAAATTTATGAGTAGCTAATATTATTTTCTGTACAAAACCCTGACACACACTATATATATATATATAGGAAATTATGCCGCCTTTTAAAAACTTACTTAGACCCGAACTCTAATTTCCCTGAATAGCTTGGCTTGGCCTATAAGCAGCTATACTCCTTCCTATTTTGAAAAGCAGTTATCATTCCTTCCAAAATTAAACTAGAAAGCTAGATATCTTGCCTCCTTCCCAAGTTCCAATACCAATTGAATTTCTTTCTAAAATCTTCCTCCACAGAAAGCAAATTTTCAGAATCTCTATTCAAACAAATTTTGGACTTAACTTGTATGCTAAATATGGGTTCAGTTTTGTGAAGTGTTGAAACTAGTTACAGTTCTAATCATAAATACAACTAGAAATAAGGTTTCAAACCTTGTCAGGTGAAACTGGTTACTGTCCTACCATCTTGTGCATGATCAGGAATCAGGATTTTTATTTCGCGGCAAATCCATTGCCAGGTTAAGAATTTGCTCACTGAAATGTATGGGGAAGTGCACCAATTGAGTTTCCGCGAGGTTTTTGTTTGAGATGATGTCTGATAAAAGTATAATTTCCTGGAATACCGATTCGTTATTATGTCGCTAAAACCGAAATTGATATGTGATCACTTCCATGAGTAAAGCATTTTTTGGCTCAACATAGAAGTTGCTTCCCTATTCTTGTCGTCGTTTAACAAGTGGGTTTGGCTACTGTCCAACTAATAAATACAAGGTTGTTTCAATATATTATGCCGATGCAAATAAGAGTCATGTTCAAGTATATACTGTCGGCGGTGAGTGGAGATACATTGGATATATCGATGGTTATGGTATGTATGCAAATGGAGCACTTTAATTAGTACTTTACTGGTTGCAAGAAAATATTGATATGGCACAAGAAAGTGAGATTGTAGTCTTTGATATGATTCATATGAAAGGTGAGAAGTTCGATTACATCACATTGCCACGTTCTAGAGATTTTGAATACGAAACTTCCTTTAATGCACTCAGGTTGCTTGGAGGGAATGATAATCTGTATTTGGTTCACTATATATACAGCTTCTCACACTGACATATGGATGTACAAGAAAAATAATGTGAGCGCTGGTACTGGTTATGCCGAGAAAGAGTGTAATCGGAAACAAAACAACCACAACAAGAAGTTTGTCGCCCTGCATTAGTATACAGATGGAAGTGCCACATGTTACGCCGTTTGCAATCACAAGACACACTGAAGTTCTGATACGCACCTTTTGGCATGAGACTCTATAGCCATGACCCTAAAACTTCAACCTGAAACAATCTTTGGGATAATAAGGCTAAGAAGGGTAGGAAATCTTTGCACATTGAAGCAATTCCTCACTGCCAGAGCATTGTTTCCTTGAAAGATTTGGGAGAAACTAGTGTTACTTTTTTGAAAGATTTGGAGAAACTGATGTTACAAGTTTATTAGAATGCTTCTAAATGATCAAAAAATTCGTAGGGAAACTTCAATGTTAAATAATCTAGGGCTTCAATTGTTCCTTTTACCACTGTTTATGGTAGCAATATTCTTATTGCTAAATACAATTTGATTGACTGAATGTGTTCCTAACTAAAACTTTGAGCTTTGAATGTCATGGAACGATGAATTAGATTCCTAATATGAACATTATGATAAATTGTGTGTTTTGAATGACAATTCGAAAGAATTTCCACACATTTGTATTTACGAGCGAGTTGAGCAATTCAAACAGCTGCAGGTTTTCCATCTTTCCTCGGATCACTCACAGCAGTTAGGATACCATTGCGAACACCTTGATGATGATCATTTCCATCTAACTCTCTTCTTGTTGAGGTCTGAAAAGTTTGTACAACAAGTTGAGTAATCGCCCCACCTGCTTTACCCATCAATGCATGTCCTCTATCCCTCAGGAAACTTCTATTCTCCTTTGACAGTTCTATGTGCTCCCCACAAATGGTTGTCCAATTCTCATAAAACACCACATTTGGTGTTAACTGCATCCACCCACACAAGGAAAGAATTAACAAATATCCTTAAAAACTCCATATGAAACTTGCATGCAGAATTCCTTTGTCGGAACTAGTTAGAATTAACAAGAACACTGCACTACTCCAGAAATTAGTCAGTCATTATGGATATAATATAAAACGTGATTGAATAGAAAGCAACAACCTTAACGTATAATCTTGGGCGTTGAATTGCTGGTAGAGGTTCCATTCCAATTACAAAATGGTTAAGGAAAACCTGCACAATGGCCGGTATAATGTTCATCCCGCCACTACCACCAATGGCACCGACTAATTGATTGCCCTGCACATGAATTACAAAAATGAGTACGGAAGATTACTCAAATTGGGCTGGTGGGTTATAACAAGTAGTTTATTTCTGAATCTCAGGATAAAGAAAAACTTAAAAGTGATGTACCTTGAGAATGATAATTGGGGTCATTGAAGATAAGGGTCTCTTGTTTGGTTGAATATAATTCGCGGGAGCTGGAGGAAGTCCATCTTCCATTTCTTCTGTTGGCGTCGAAAAATCGTCCATTTCATTATTGAGAACAATACCCGTGGAAGGTGAGAGAACACCACCACCAAACCCCATGTTTACAGTAGTTGTCATCGACACAGCATTTCTTTCTGCATCAACAATGCAGAAATGACTAGTTCCATGATCTTGCAACTGACTCCATCTAGTTATCAAAGTCATCCATTCAGTTCATTCATAATAAATTGAATCAAAATATACCAAGAAATAGGAAACAGTGATTTCAAAGGACAAAGTAAAACCCTTTCTTCTATGTTAGTAGTTCTTACTTGTTCAAGTAGTAGTCCGGGGGAAATGTAGTATTATCAAATATTTTGTTCCGAAGCTTTGCAGCAAATGATGGAGACAACATTTCGGATTCATACTGTGTTGTGTTGACAAACTTTGGATCACCGAGGTTCATTCGAATTGCAAACATATGCTTCAAAGCTTCGATTAACCTATGAAGACCCAATGGACTTTTTTCAAAATCCATCAATCCGTAACTATTCAATATGTTTAGGACCTGAATATCATCATAGTTTTGTATACAAAATTAATACTCGTCGAGTAGACATTCTACCGCTCAAATGAAAAACAGAAGTTTAGTTGGCGACCAAGTTTCTATTAATGCCAAAACTATATCTGTTAACCCTGCCTTTGCTGTGGAAAATATCACCAAAAATTTCAAAATTAGAGAAACAAAAAAAGAGAATGACATACCAGAGAGAGCCCGAGAGTACCACTTGAAGGAAGAGGCATTCCGAGAATGGTGAATCCCATAACATCCACAGTCATTGCATCCATGACATCAACTTTGTAACTCCTCAAATCCTCCATTTTTACAATTCCTCCAGCTTTTTTCACATCTTGAACAAGTTTCTCGCCTACGGTCCCATTATAGAATGCTTGAGGCCCTTGTTTCGCGATCATTTCTAAACTATTTCCAAGTTCAATGTTATAACATGCCTCACCGGCTTGCAACAAGTTACCATTGGGTGCATAAACCTTTATTAATCCAGGGTCGGTCATGATCTTGTTTTCTTCATTCTTTATGTAGTTTGCAAAACAAGGAGTGACTAAAAATCCATCTTTCGCGAGTTTTATGGCCGGTTGGAAAAGTTTGATCCAAGGTAATCTTCCGTGTCTTAACCATGCTTCATGCAGTCCAGCTATCTCACCTGGTACACCCATTGACAATGCACCACGAAACTTGGCCGTTGCTTTCTTTGCATACATGTCCTGTTCATTAACCATACATTAGATCCTATGTGCATCATGTCATACTTACTAACCATACATGCATTAAATCCTATTTGTATCACTTTTTCTTACACCCGCATAATATTAGCCTATGAAAATCACAAGAATTATCATTTCATGGAGGATTTCAAAACGGAGGAAAATGAATTGACCAAGTTGCTGAGGTTTACTGATGCTCTTGGAAATTTGAGACTTATTGCTTAATATTGGTAATTTCTTCCTACCAGGCATAATAGAAATCGGCTTTTCGCTCCTTATTACGGAGAAAAGTTATAGTTATCCCTCCATAAGACCACAAGTTGCTTTTGAGGTAAGTTGGTCAAGCAGTTAGCAGAAGGAGAATTTCAAACCTGTGATGCAGCTAAAGGTGCAGTCTCTCTGCAATCATAAGCTTGGGTTTTTGAGGTGGATGAATCTCTTATTACTATAAACCCTCCACCACCAATCCCACTCGACATTGGATGTACAACACCCAGACACAATGCCGTCGCCACCGCAGCATCAACTGCATGTCCACCGTCCCTAAGTGTCGCAGCACCAACTTCTGAGCAACGGCCATCGTCTGCAGCAACAACCCCATGCTCAGACTCAACCGCCCTCCCCTGGTTAGCTTCTTTTGTTGTCTCATACTTGATGTCATTAAGGCTCTCATCTCCCAATCTCCATATAATTGAATAATTAGCACCTACTCCTACCACTACAAATACAATACATATCACATCAGTACAATTTGAAATAAATTAGCAAAATTGAGACCCAGCCACTTATCGGCACTCATGGAAAGGGAAAAACCGCAAAATTTGTTTTCACAATTTGAATTCATTTGGTACAACTTTTGGGTTTGGTTAACCGGTCCTTAAGTATAAATTAATCTTTACTTATAATAAATTAATACTCCTTCCGTTTTTGAAAAAAATGTTACTATCACTTTTTCATTTTAGTTTAAAAATAGATCAATTTAAAAA